>JAAGWO010000248.1:0-81081 GCA_013266205.1 Fusarium decemcellulare
ACAGCTGCTACTATGCGCGCTTTCCGGTTCTCTATCCCACAGCTGAAGTTCAGCCCCTTAGAAACCCCATTGTCTCATGACTAGACATCACAACCTACTTTGTAGAACACGTAGGCCTGACTAGGGTTGTACACTTTTTTTTTCTCTTTTTTTTTTTCTGTGTACAAAAGAGAAGAGAGCCTGTGCCCTTACCAGGATATCCGCTTCGGGACGTTTCGTAGCCATTCACCGCTTTCTAAAAACAAACAGAACGAAGTTCGTCCTGTCTCGGCCGTAGTCAACTCTGAACAAACAGCACGCGGCTCTCACACCGTGGGCGTCGGCGTAGTAATGTCGGATTGCGTGGGTAGCCGACGAGGACGTCTGTTTCCCACCGTGAGAGTCGTGTCTTAATCGGACGGTAAATGCGAATGTTTTTGTCGGTTGTGAGGCTGACGGAGAAGGGTGTAAACGACCTAAATCGGCTGTTTTAGATGGCGGCTGTTTGGACCTTGATTCATTCCGCCGAGATCAAGTTGTGCCTTGTTTGTACGTAGGATTTTGTCGAAAGCTTCTCACATCAATACCGTGAGCGCTCCGAACCGGGTAAACTAAACCTTCGACGGTCTCGTTGGTTAGCCTCGTCGACATACTTAGAAGCACAATGCTATGTAACACATGGCGAATGGATGCCTAGGAGTTCCACGGCGGTTCGTCTGTTTCTATGTCTATCTTGCAACAGCAACAACCGCTGCTGATACGTGAAAGCCCATGGCAAGACAGCTTGTGACCGTCTGGTTTGGCTTCTACGGAATCTCACGGGGGAAGGGGGAGAAATTGTAGGGTGTGGCCGAGGAATTGGGTAGCGAAGTTTCGTGCAACAATGACACTCCAGTCACGGATTTTTGCCTTATTTTTTCGTCCGTGGATTGGTATAGCGGCACTCTATAACGCCGCCTATCACCAACCGGCTGTCGTCCTTGCGAAACAGATAGCCGGCCTCGAAATCGGGTCCGGGGCTGGCGTCGCACCGATGGCCCTTGGAGGCAGTAAAGGACCCATAGAATAGCTTAGAGATGATATGACAGATTGATCGTTGTGCAGAGTTGCGCCTCATGCGTGTGCTTTGTCAACGATCAGCCGGAAGCTGATGCTCACAGTTTCGTAGGCGTATCGAGAAAGCCCAGCCAAATTCCCCTGCTGAGCTCAGACACCTGGCAATATACGGCGTAAGGCCGGCTGATAGACTAAACGGTTGCCTGCGAGCTGCCATTAGGCACAGGTACCTTTGACTTCAATAGCGCGGCCTGCGACATTACACCACAGAAACACACTAGTTGTAGCTTATCGGCCTGTATCACTCACCCATATGTTATGAGAGTGGACTAGACGCCGTGGCATGAGAGAAAGGCTTCTTCTATCGTATATTGACGCTTGTTAGAGTTAGAGGTGAGCTGGTCGCGATACTGCGGTGTGGTCGGGTGGATGGCTGCGATCCTATATCGTCCGAATGAGTCCGTGATTGAATGCCAGGACGGGTCTGGTCCGGTGGAGACTTTCAGCAAGGCACTGCTCAGGGCACTTTCGTACGACGAGGGTGTGCATCCCCATCAAGGATTGATGGCATATATTACGGATTCGAGTCCTCCATTTAGGTCCAGAAACAATCCTTTCTTGCTTTTCTTTCATATACATATCATTCTCTCGACGATTCCAGCCGTATTCCTCTCATCTACAGTTATCTGAACAATGAAAGCGCTGACAGAATATGGGAGCCAATGTGACGTGGAAGCAGAGAAGCTCACGATCATCAACAATGACCTCCCTGACTCGGACAACTGGGCCGCTGTTCTCGTCGCCCTCGCCCAGGCTCTGCCCTCGATGGAAGCAAACGGCCGCGTTCTGATCATCGTGGAGGCTCGTCAAGCTTCTCTAACGCGCTATATGACGGCTGCGGAGCGGAAAGACCTTTTAGACGTGATCGAGAAAAGCGGTGGGAAATGCGGGAGAGAAGCACTGAAGATTCTACTGAACGGCTTCCCCAAAGATCATGATTACACGGACGCTTTCGACACCGAGCCTCTGTCTTCCGACAAGCAAGAGTTGGTGAGATTTCTTTCCATGTGTCTTTCGGCCCGAATCCACTAATGGCTCGGGATACCAGCTCCGAAAGATCGAGAGGCCAGACTATGACCCCTTGGCAGATGCCGAGAAGCATACAAACCTTGTGGCACTGGACTTTGCGAGTTACATAGCGAAACATGCCTCTGACTGGCGTTTTGTGGATGCGGATGGCGCCGACCGAGACAACATTGAGATCCTCATTGACTATGATGGCTTGGGCAGGATTGACAACCCCGTAAATCCTAATGCTCACCATCGCGATGATCTTTTTGGGCGCGAAGAAGCCGAGATCAAGGACTTCAAGGAGATGATCACCCTGCATGGCAAACCGCGGGAACATGCCGCGCGGAAATACTATGAAAAATCTATCAAACGGAAGACTTTGGAGCTGGAAAACTCCGGTGTCACTATCGCACCACTCGTTCGAACGAGTTTGTACGAAAGAATCAAAGCCGCCAAATCTGTTGATTGGTTTGGAGGCTGCTCGCTCACTCTCTTGCGTGATATTCATCAAGAAGGTCTGGCGGCCAAGTTGGCATGCCATGTTCAGGCGGTGAGTAAGAGTTCGATGAACACTGCATACGATGTACAAAGACTGATAGCCGCCAGGGCACGCTTGATTTGTCGAGCAACATGTTTCCTGAGCAATTCAACATCGCTTTGAACAGGGACGCCGCTAGGTACGTCTTTCAGCACCACGCGGACTTTGGGGATTTCTGGGTCGTGCCGTCCCATTCAGCGCAGGCCGTCAAATATTCACTACCGGCTCTCCTAAAGCTGGGTGGGGAAGACCTTGATCGTAGAATCTTGGGGTTCAACTTTGGCGAGGATGCCGTTAAGATCATGCGACAACCCGGAACGTTTGGGACGGAACATCACGCCAAGGCAGTTTGCATGCCGGACCTGACTGCGCTTCTTTGCATGATCGCTTCCGAAAAACTGGATCTCAAAGTCAGGCATGTCAGAGTGAAGAATGCGGGAGATAAGGGGGAGCCACTCCTTTTCGAATATTCGGATTCAAATTTGGATATGAAGCTGCATCACTTGGAAAATCTGTCTGAACCCTTCGATATCTCTTCACTAGTAGTCCAGTGGGTTTCTGGGTCTTGATGCGCTTGTCGTTGGTCAACGTGTCGGCCTGAGGCGCTGCACGTAGACAGGACTGGAGCGGAAGCATGAGGGTGATGATTGTGGCTGGGACATGGCGAGGTCCGTATTATCTAAACTAGAGAGGACAACACGGGCCTCTAAATATTAATATGGTGTATCGACTCACATGTGATTTCCTCCTCATGGATCTAGTAGTACGGGCCGGAATAATTTTGGGGTTCGATATATTACTTATACCTTAGCAAACGCTCCTTAAAATGCAAAGTATGCACTGGCCTAGCAATGACGTAGAGACAGTTTCTTATCGAATTAATGCGAGTGAGTAAGTGAGTGAACGAGCGCAGAAATGTCCCACGCATGACCAGATTTGTTGTGTTGCAGCCCACAATCCCCGGTGACTGAGTTGTAACCCATAGCCGAGTGTCGTGGTGGTAGGCAAAAACCTTGGGAAGGAAGCAGAGGTCCATGGTGCGACTTGCCTTCAAAGATTGGAGATCTATCGCAATCGGCGTCGTTGGTCGCAAGCGGTTGTCACCGATGCTGCGAGCATCGTCCTCCGGTGTCGTAGGCGTCCTGGTTCTAAAGCCCCACCGTTATATCCGTCGAAGGAGTCGTCAGGGAGGATGGACTCTCAGATTCCTTACCTGAAAGCCGCTGCTACGGAACTGATAGTGTCCCCGCAGCCTTGTGTGGGCGTGAGGCCTGTGCAAAAGCACGCCGCTAGCGCAACGCTAACAATACATGCCAATTTTTATTTTATTTTATTAGGGGGAGCTGTTGGATTGGATTGGTCTAGGGAAGCACGTAGAACGATGAAGAAAAGTATTCACAATGCCATACTGCATACATTATAGTAGTCAAGCTGCTATTAGGACTGATCAGGCCATGATGTTAACTGAACGTGCACTCTAATCTATACGTTCCTGAGCCATGCCGCTACGCGCTCGTTAACCTGGATGGGCGACTCCCACATGACCCAGTGGGAGGCTTCCACTTCTTCCCTGGTCAGGTTCTCAAAATACCGATCCATATCATCCGCCGTGCCGCGAGGGAGCGCGCCATCCTTTGTAGGAGCAAGGAAGAGCACTGGCATAGAGAACCTAATTGGCTTGAGCAAGAGCTGCAGTTCGTCGATGTAGTTTTGCACACGCGTGCGGAACCAGTTAATGGGCGTCTTTAGTCTAGCATTCCCGTCGTGAGAATACTTTGAAACATAGTGATCAAGCTCGTCGCCAGAGATGATATGTGATTGGTCAAGTCTTGGAAGAATGTCAAAGAGGATCCCGTTGGTGGCGTCGAACACAGGTTCACCCTCACTAGTAGTTCCTCCAAACATAGCATTGAGAAATTGCCGAACCTCTTCTTTATCCCTTATCTTGATCTTGGCAGAAGATGCCTTGGTCTCCTTTCGCTGGTGGCCTTTGAAATGCCTACAGTCTCAACCGATTCGTTGCCTCTAGACTCCAGTAGCTGTAGCTAGAATGTAAACGGCATATTTGGGACAACACTGTAGCGGAAGAACGGACGGATTTGGGGTCTGAATGTACATATCAATAACTATCTCATCTAAATTACTTTACCAAAATTGGCGCTACTGCCGCATGTGACACGGCAATCGGGCCAATTCAGCACTTGGTGTTGGCCAAAGCCCTCCACCCTGTCTGGTTCCATTATCCGCTCTTGTGGCAAAGTAGTACCGCCTGTTTTGTCGGCGAGTAAAGTGTGGTTGGAATTCTCGTTGTCATCACACATGATCTTATAAGGTACTTTGAAAATCGAACGTTCTCCGCCAGTGTAATAGGTCGCTCCTTACATCGGTCCGTGAGTCCCTCATGTGCTTCACGGTCTCAAGTCCACTGACACTCATCACATTGATGATCTCCACTGTGAAAGTTGAGTTACAGGATCAATAAAAACTGTCATGAGTGGTGCGGCTTACTGTGATTGGAGGCAATAAGTTCATTCGGTTCGCTTTCGAGCTTCTCATCGGAGAAGCCAGGCATATCCTTAGGCATATCTTCAGGCCAATACATCCAATACACCCGTGCAAAAACGTTACGTTCGTCGGCGGCCTTGATTTCCAGTATGTACGCTACTCGATCTCTTCTGGGACCCTTTGAACCACCGTTCATACGTTTGGCTCGGTCACCGCGGTAGGGTGAGCGGTTAGTCACCTTCACGAAGTCGCCGAGGCTGAATTTAGTATCCTCAACTGGACCTGCGTGTTAGCATTCAGGTGGCGTGGTTAGATAAGTTGGTTCCCTTACGGCGAAAGTTTCGAAAACTTCGCAATTCAGACCATTTTCCACCAGGAATCACACGATAAGGCGGGAAACTCTCTGATTTAGGGAAGGGATACGTTTGGAGATCAAGGTCAGTCGCCTTGGCGCCTGTGCCGCCAGGATCTCTTCGAGTAATGCCTTTCGAGAGCGAAGGCTTGTCATAAACAATTTGGAAATGGTTTTTATCGCTCGGAGACATTCCTATATCAAATTTCACCACAGACGGCTACCTCAAGTCTCACCGATATTCTGGAGGAGATCAGTCGGGTATTTATTTATGAATCTACTGGCTCTCATATCGTAACTCCAGGGACCGGCGAGGCCGTTCTCGGGGCTCACCGGCAGGGGCTGTTTTCTACCGATTCGTGTTTCTTATGTGCCCGAAGCGCCGATTTAGGGAGTCCTAGACTCGTTCTCGTCGGAAGCATAAGCATCGTCAGAGAACGGGTTCCTCAAGGTTCGGTCAGACTCAGCTCCAGAGTCGTCTGCCGGATCTACATCCCCACCGCCGACATCTAATTCCTCCATTATCGCTTTAAGTGGTTCGGTGGGATCCCACCACTCAAGTGAGATGCTTTCCAAGTTGGCGAGATTGCTCAAGGCCGAAATATAACCTAGAACGTCTACCAAACGTCCATCTGGAAACTCGCGTCTGCCGATCTTAACCGTGATCCTCCTAACAAGTGCGTTGACTGGAGTGACGTCGTCCCAATGTCCAAGGATGTCACCTAGAAACCGACCTAAACCGTCCCAGAAAACAATAAAGGAATTTTCCTCGTAGAACATCTGCCGCGCATCTTGAAGCAGGCGTTGTTCAAACTCATCGGCTCCGGCCCTCTCCTTCAACATGGCAAAGCAGCGGATGCTGTCTTGGTAGGTTCCGTAGATAGGATGTTGAATAACGAGAGGTTCATTTTCAACGAGATACTGGCGGAGTATAGGACGTTGTCTGTTTCTAGGTAGCTTCCCGATATCTCTCAAGGACGTTCCGTTTGCCAACAAGTTATAGCTGTCGCCGTCCGGTAGGCGCCAAGCCGAGTCACCATCGGGTCCGGAAGGGGGCTGTGTGACTCCGTTAGCAGGCTCTTATAAGCCCTGGTGAAAGACCAGATGAAGCCCATCCCGCTCGAAACAGTTGAATGTCTTACCGTGCAGTTGCTGTTCATGGCGTGTCTCTACGTGATCGATCTACAAGACGGATCAAGGCATGGCAATGTAATGCCTGGAGATAAGAACAAATTTATACTGTAGAATCACGGCGTCAAAACAACCTCTTTGAGCAGGATGAAGATGGGTACTGATGCTGCATGCGATTTCTGCGGTATCTGAAAGTGTTGCCCACCCAGTCTCCTGGCCTCATCAAGGAAGGAGGAGTGATACGGCCGTTTTGGTAAACAGAACCGGTTCCAAAGCACGCCATGTGGGAAGGAGGTTCAAACATCACTGTTCAATGAAGGCTAGGTCGGCAGTTAACCTGGTCGCCGCCCCGTGCTACTTGGACCACTTAATATCTGGATCTGATTTGAAAATCTCGTTATATCGGCTGACAGGACAGGAGTACTCGAGTAAAATACAGTCCGGATACAGGTTCAGGCAGGCGGCAATGGACACCGGCGTAGGCTATCATTCGACCTTGATTTCGAGCTCTAGCTATAGCAAGTTTCCCCTATCAATAACCTAACGCCCGTTGTCTTTCACAAATCAACTTTGCCATCTGGTCTTCCCGCTCTATTCTAATTCTTCAGGCTCATTTCGAAATTTAGTCTTGTGGAGGAAATCAGTCCCCGGGGTATCGCCGAGCAGCAGCGGCCGTTCGTTCGCATTGATCTCCCTGGGTGGATCAGGTATACTTGGGACCGAGAATAGGAATGCGGTGCCGAGCCGCCATGTTGCCCGGTGCGGCTTGTTCGCCACCCTGCGAGAACACGTTGCCTCAGTTTTCTATAGTCGGGCTCAGTCCTTTACACGAAGGCCTTGGGCATGTTTTCTAGGTCACAGCTGCCGACGCGAGATTGACAGGAACGCTATTGCTTGGACACTCAGCGCAGATACATCGGGGGCGCGCAAGCTTGACGAGAATCACCCAGTCTCGCCATAGCGTTGTTCCAAATTTTGGGACTGAAGGTGGTTCGCTCTGCTGACACCAGGCTCTGCGTGGTCAATGAACCGAAATCAAAATGAAGTAGAAGATGTGCAAAAGTTGCAGTGATAGCTACATTAGCGACGGTGGCGAAGCCGACATATGCTAGGACATTCCATGTTTTCTGTGTATATTCGCGAAAGCACCCGTGTTTTCGTCGCATCTAGAAAGAGCCGATAAAGGCCATATGTCAGGAGACCTGACGATGAACAAATCTGGCTGATGAAGGACTGAATTGAACAGAGTCCGACGCTCGTAATCTGATCTCTCATCATACATATCTTGATGTTCCGCTAGCCTCAGTCTAACCTCCTAATGAGCGGCAATACATAGTACACAGGAAGACCTTTTCAAACTGTGGGCGTCTTGCGGCCGGAATTCAGCATGGAGAACGTTACACGAGATGCATCCGTCATATCCTCTGACCAGGGGGCTGCGCAAGAAACGATGGCTGAATGGGCGAGGCTCCAGAGCGACATTCAAGTGGGTTCTTATTGGAATAGCAATCAGGAACAAAAAGCTGACTACTATCCTCGCCTAAGAAAGCTGACATTCCCACACGGAGACGGTTTTGTTTGCGCCTGCAGATCCTCGGTTTGAGCCTCCTCGGGCAGTATGACGGTGGTGCAGCATCTGAGCTGCTAGCTCGGGACGAGGTTTCCTTGTTGGCGGTTTTCATGGAAACAGAAGACTTGGAGCCAGGGTCATTCGATTACGACCAGGCTCACCATCTGATCACTCTCGCGCGTGGCTTGCTTGGAAGCCCACGGAGTGAGCAGAGTTCTTTCCGCCTCCGTTGCGACCCAAAATACTCTATGCGGGAGAACCATATCATATGTGGTGCGATCATCGATATAGAAGGATCTGGCTCCATAGAGGAAATAGATCCCGTGCAAATGCATGGAGCAATTTCTCGGTCTAGTTTGATTGGAGAAGAGGATCTGGAATTGCTGGATGTCGCCCAGCTTATAGACACATGCCGACAAGTGTTGAGATCTGGGTGTTTATATGAATGATGAGGATCACTTGGCTCCTTAGGGTGTAATTTCGAGCTCTTGGCGTAAAAATTGTGCATTACCTTCCTTGCTACACATATGCCGGCATCAATGAAAAGATGTCACATATCCGACAGAGCATCATAAACAGTGAGCCACTGATCCTCAGTGATAAGAGTATATATCGCTGGTTATAGCCTTGTGTTGAATGCCAAGTGAGGTGTATTGATCAATGAGTGTCGCCGGTTTCCTAGGTCTATGAACATGATGCTGGGTGTTTTGAGCGTTTTTAGAAAGGCTTGAGACGTACGAAGCTACCTTGCATTGTAATGCTTGGCCGTATGTGGGCCAATCATGCCTGGGGCCTAGACTCGGCTCAACTAGCCGCGGTTGACTCGATATTCCCTTTCTCCAGCCCAACTTCTGAAGAACCCACAGAAGCTGTCCCCGTGGTCTTGCAAGAATCCCACTTCCTCATCAGCCTGTCTATACCATATATTGTACACACCCTATCCACCAGCAGCACCAGTTGATTCACGCCCAAGATCGAGACTCTGGCAAATGCTTGATCCTGGGCGAAGCACGATATGCCAAGAAGCAACAAGAGAGTTGAGAGAAGTACGTAGGCTCGTGAACAATTGCGCGAATTGCCAAATAGACCTGCGTAGCGGTAGCACCGTCCTACACCCAACAGGCAGCAGAAGCCCGCCCACATCATCCAGGCAGCCGGCCAGCGAGAGGGGAGCACGATTCGTAGTACGGAAGCTGTGACGGTAGCAATGACAAGAAAGACGAACGGAATAACAGAGAGCCTCCAGACGAATTCGTTCTCGTCCCAAAAATCCTCGAAGGACTGGCCGCTCTGAAAGGCCTCGGCAGCTGACAGGGCTTCTTCGGGGAACATGGACACCTAAGGGTACAGAATGAGCTCTTTCTCTATGTTTTAGAGGATGCGTGCAACATACCTGAAATAGGGAATATAAAATGATTGCAACCACCCCAAAAGCATCGTCAAGACCGTTATTCCCACAACTCCACGAAACCATCTGGAAAACACTTCCCACGATGATGGCAGCGATGCCGGCCCTGATTCGGGCTCGAATGGCGGACGACATCCGTTGCACGCCCTGCGGGAGTCTCGGTGTCGACTCAGTAGCGGAATTAAAATTGCGATAATACAGAGTGCCGGCGAAGAGAGTTTGCAGCGTGTATGCCATTGTCGTTACGAGGGCAAAGACATGGAGCTCAAGCGTTGGGTTCATTTCAACGATGGGTCTGGGTTGGAAATTGGATCGATGGTTGGCAGATGTATAATTGAGTAGAAAGGCCCATGCATCGACGCCAATAGTTTGCGGCCCTTCGCAAGTCTTTATGCCATGGCCGTGAAGAGGCAGAGAGCGTGCAAGTGGGCGGTGGCTGGAAAGTCGAGTCTGTCTCCACAGGATCCCGTTGCGTGGTTTTCATGGCCGGGAAATGGGAGTGCGGGGGCCAGGAATCCACCCAGACGTCGGCGAGCGGCGGCCCAGAATGTTTTCGCCCTGATGAGATCCAAAATCTGCTTCTTTCGGCAATCTATACCACCGGCCACTTCGTACCCATCGCTACTGCCGGCAACGCGCGGCCTATACTCCTTTGCGTCCACACGCTTAGTAGGTAATTGTGCTCAACTCTGACTAGCAGAGCGCTTGCTTCACGGACGAGGGGGTAGACTAGGCCCGATCAATGGTAGGTAGCCATTAAGCCGTTCTTCCTTCTTCTATAGGATCCATCATCCGGACCCCCCGTGCCGAAAGTGGAAGATCGCGTTGCTTTAGCTCATCTACGAGCTGTAGAGCATGCTGAGGAACGTTCTCCATGAAGTAGTTAATCGCGAATCCCTTTTCGTCGTCCGGGAGGCTGGCGCAGTGGGAGTAGACGAGGTCGAAACATTGAAGGAGCTTTGGATGCCGACGCAGAGAACGCAAAGTGTCCTTGGCAAAGGTCACTGAGTTCAGGGCGCCCAGTAGCTGCAGGAAGATACCAACACGCATACGGGCGCCATGCTGCATCAGAACCGACGCGAGGGCTACATCCGCACGATCAACCGAGAGTATGATCTGTAACAAAGCGTCTAGGAGGTAGTCTAGTTCGTTGGCCGGGAGCACAGCCCCCCGAAATACGGCGGATCGCTCTCTCCGAATTAGATCGAGCAACGTCTGCAGAGCAACGACCTGTTGGCTTTTCTGTACCGGAGAGACCTGTTCCGTGGTGACGGCAACGGCGAGATCAACAAGGCCCTTAATGCCAACGGACTGCCGCAAAGCCACGGCACCGGCTTCTAGAGCCCATAGGAGAGATGAGAAGGTATGGTCCTGGCAAAATTGCTTCAACGGTCCCCTTCCATCGGCTCCCAGATCAAGGAGTGTTCGCAGTACTCGCGCGCGTCGATGGCAGACAGCAAGCGTCAATGCTGTACAGCCGTACCCCAAAGTAGAGTTGACGTCTATTCCTTTGATCTTCGCGATCACTTTGGTGAGCTCTGCGAGACCCTGACAGACCGCGGCGCGGTATGCATCAAACCGGGGGGGCTGGAGGCCAATCGATGCTCCTTTGTGCACTAGCAGTATCGCTGTTGACTCTCGGTCATGTAAGATGGCTTCGACAAGCGGCGTTTTGCCCATGCTCGCCGGTCCATCTAGGTCGATACCCTGGTCCACGAGAAAGGAAATAATACCGTCTAACCCCAGTCTTGCTGCTAGATGGATGGGAGAGCCAAGAGTCGTGTCGGAGTGGTGAAAGGATAAGCGATGGTGATTACGAGCATCGCGGCATTGCCGAAAATCTGCCCCACCCACCTTGGCTGCGGCAAGAGTTCGCAAGGCGAGAGGCTGATCATGACACCGGAAGATAGCATGAAATACGGAAGAGCATCCGTGATGTTTAACATCATTGCGATAGAGGATGTGGTTGCAAATCCCGTGAAGTTGAATGCAGCACCGCGCTAGGGAGGCTTGCTCCCTCAGAGCGCACTGTTCTGCGATCATGCAGACGATCTCTCTCGGCAGTAGAAGTATCATCATGTGCAGAACCCCAGATTTCTATTTCTTGATGCGTAGTATATATCTGAGGTGACAAAAGACTCCGCGCCATAGAAAAGGGGCACCTTGAAGTTAAGGCAGAAGCTATGGCTGAACTATCGCCCGTTTGACACAAAAGTAGCCGTCGTAGGTACATAATGGAACACAGAAAACGAGTACCCTGAAATAGATGCTATCCTAGATTGGCCGCATATCGTGTCTCAACGAGCCTAAACGGGAGGCGGCATGGAGCATTGCAGCTGCAATTTGCCAGTACCTGAGTGCCATTCTTCCAAGTAAAACTATTACTCCGGAACTGCTTCTTGTCCGTTCCTGTTGTTTAACTAACCTCCGGCGAAATCGGCTGGCACTGATGAGTATCTGTACATACCAAGCGATGTCTCTCGTCTTTTTCAAACCATCGCATGATTATTCAATTCCGACTCACAACCGGCAGCCTCTCTGATCTTGGTAAATTTCTTGGCAAGGGTTGTCATGTCATCTCTTAGTTGCCCTATTCGCTTCTCAAGGTCGTTTCTTTCGTTTTGAAGGCACTGTATCCCCTCCTGGGAGTCTTCGTAGTTTTTCCGTGCAACTTGCCGTTCATTGACAAGAGAGTTCGTCTCTACCGCCATCTCATCAACAGCAAGGGTGAGTCGTTTGTGCCATTTCGAAAAGAGCGACTGACTCGCAGTGTTTTCATTGTTGTCCCCAATACATTTTCGGAGATTACTTTCAAAATCGTATAGCGTTGCACTGTCACCGACGCGAGCTTCTAACTCGTCCACCTGGCGCGAGTGTTGCTCGAGCTTCTTGTGTCCGTTCTCGAGCTGTTTCCTAGTGTTCTCCAAATCCGTGCGTAGTGCTTCTTGCTCCCTTTGCAGGGCTACCATTTTTCGTTGACCTATGTCCATAAAGCTCTGCAAACCAAGCAAAGCTTCTTCAGCTAGCTTGTCTATTTGTGAATTCGTCATGAGCTCTGGGACTTGGGATCGAGAGGAAACGCCGTCGGAGCCAGCACTCGGGATCTGGTCGATATGAGGCCTCGAAAGTGTACTTACAGCGGCGAGACGTGAATCAGCGGACGATTGTGAATCCTTTGTGGAATCTGGAACCATCGATAAACTCTCGGCATAGCTATCGATTAACATAGCATCAGACTCATTGGCCGCCGTCTCATCGTTCTGGTCGTCGCAAGGTTGTGGCGACGCTACCGAAACGTCTATCATTTTGTCGTCCGTCTTTTGTTTCAATCGTTCGGCGAAATATCGGCGAAGTTCCCCAGGGTCCAGGGTCAGCGGGACATCTTCGCCAGCGACAAGAGCCTTAAACACGGCCAATGCGTAGATCCCACAATTAACATTATCATTATCACCTTGCTGAGGACAAATCTGTGCTAAATTAGTCAAATCAGATTACAGCCAATCATCGTACAAGTGCCGCTCGTACCTCTGTCTGGACCTCGATATCGATTGCATGAGTGTGGGTATCCGGAACCTTGTACGCAATGACGGTCTGCTCTATAGCCCAATCTATAATCTTTTGCGTGGGCATAAGGATAGTTGTACACGAATTGTAGTGATATAATTTGAGCTCTGATGTGTCCAGATGACCAAAGGACCAGTGCATCTTGCCGTGGCAAAAAAAGGCTAGATGTGGTGCTTTTGGTCTGACAAGCCTTCTAGGCTCTGGAACATTCGGAAACCCTGGGTCAAACACGTGCCATTCCTTCTTGTTCCAATCAAGAGTTGTTAAGCACATTGCTATGTCTTTGCTGCAAAGCATCTCGTTCTCCTCAAGCCTTCTGATGGTGACCTTCATATCTTCATCTTTTGCTGATGCGGAGGCGTCTCCAGATTCTGACCCACTACTGATAATTATGGGCGGTTCGTATCTGGTTCGGCGAAGGTTAGGACCTTCGCCATGGAGGGTACCGGGCGGTGTTTGTGTCATCGATTCTTGTGACTTGATTTCGAGCGGTTTGACTGCTTGGTGAATGTTGGTCCCGGTTTGATCTGCCTCGGCTGCTCTCATCAATTCCATAGCTCGTTGAGGGGTCCTCTGCCTCACTCGAGTACCGCCTCCGCCTTTGCCGTCCTCCTTTGTCGCTTTATATAAAAAGCCGTCATCGCTGCCCGGCTCCCATAGAGCTTGACGGCTTATGTTCTTATCTTTCGCTTCGCTATAAAACTTGTCCAGTCTGCCTCTGAGGCGTGGGCATGCGGGATTGACAGGGTGATACTCCTCTGGCCATAATTCTCTGTTATTCTTGTCGTAACACCATTGTGCACGAACGTGAACTTCGTATCGTGCGGAGTTGGTATTTGCTCGTCTACGCGTTGAGTTTTTTTTGGCGCGCCTTTTCGTCAATATGGGCGTGTCGTTGTCGACGATCAAATCGTGCGCGACGGACGACGAGGACGGAGCAGCGGGCCCCGATCGGCGGTAGCCATTGGAAAAATCGTCTTGCATTCTTTCTAAAAAGAAGTCAGTCGTGATTTCATGCTGGTCGATAGCGACGGTCAAACTCACCGGGCTGAAGATTCGAACCGAAGAAACACTATATAAATGCCAAGACGCGTTGACAATGGTTAGGACCAAACGAGACTCTTGTTTCTCATTTAGACTCTTGGTGTAGTCATGAGGAGAAGTCGTGGAAGTAGAAAAGAACGCCTCGCGACTAGGCTATTCAAGTATTTAAGGAGAAGCAGGGCGAGAGCGACATTGAATTATGTATGTGAACTTCGAAATATTCACGGTGATTGAGGGGAGTTGGGCGCGTCGTAGTCGCGTGACGTGACGTGACTTGATGAGCAAGAAAAAAGCAACCAATACTTATCAGGAATCACTCAGAAATTCAGTAGCCTAATCTATCAGGCCGCACTTTATTGGTACAGACCATCATCAATAAGCACCGACCCACCGCAGGGAGTCTGGAAAGAATAAAAAGGCACATCATGACCGATAAAAAAGTAATGGAGTCCGCAAAATTAAAGCTGATTGCATTTGCAATTCCATAGAGGACTCTAAGTCTCGATGATGGGTCACTACAATATGTCATTAGAGGTGAGTTTTGTGCGCGAAGTGTTCCCGGTGGTGCTCGTGGAGGAACACATCGAAAGTAGTCTATGGGGTTGGAGTAAGCATCTTCTCCAAGGAACGCTAGATTCGTGGGTTAGTATTGCCGTTATTGGTTTGGGATGTGGATTGAACCAAATTGTGGAGGGTTTATCATTCCGGCTTGAGATAATTACAAGATGAGATACCTAACTAGCCTCGCGGATGCGCGGACGAATATCATAGCGCATGCTGAGACTAACCTGTTGGAAGGAGTACATGGCAGCGTCAAGAGCACAAGAAAAATAAAAAAATTCAAGCCTCTACAGGTTAGCCACTTGATGGAAGATAGAGTCATGATCCCGATGAGGCGCGTATTGGAGATAGCCTCCACTTAATTATGTCCACTAATATCGATCCTTTCATCGCATCGCTCAGATAAGCGCTGGATCGCTAACCAGGATCACTGCCTATTTTGGGCACATCAGTGACCAATCATGTGTTTATTTACTATAGAGGCTGACGACCAAAACAATCCGCAAATGGTTGGGCCACTGGTCGCATATGAAACTTGACCATCCTGCAAGACCATTGGGCGGCTGGAGCGAATATTTATTAAATCTCGGTCGATCCTGATTGTCCTCCCAAAACTTTACCCTATCGACATCGATGAATCGACCCACACTGAATCTAGCAGATACTTCAATGGCCGCCGCCAATCGCTCCATGCCCTCATCCTTGACGATTCGGATCAGAACAAATACGAATTCCTCCGCAACATGGCGAGATCGAATCGAAGACGTGCAACTAAGGATCGGGAAGGTGGATCGAGAGCCTACGTACTTTGGAAACGACGGTGTCCGGATCGTTTGCCGCAGCGCCGTTGGACACTGAAGGAGATCCTGGAACCACCCCAAGGTTGGGAACGCACGGGATGGAGGTCATATAATAAGGCTCGGAGCCGCTTCGATATGTAACACTCTATAGAAATGGCCATTAGATGGCTGCGAGAGCTGAACAGGGCGTTTTGCAAAGTTTGAGACGTAACAGCGTCCCTTTTGTTGCAGTATAAGTCTAGGTAGGTGTACGGTTGTTACGTCAGGCGTTAAGGGTAACGATTACCTACGTCTCAGTCTCGAAAAGAAGGTTAAGAAGATACCCGAATTACTTCGCGACGCCTGTCGCCGCTACTGACGTCGAAACCGAAAAAGCACGAGATACCTAGTCAACTTCTATCAGAGATTACTGTTTCGAGATAAGACTGGGACTACTTTGGCGGCGCAGTTGGGATCCAGTGCGTGAGTTAGTGTGAATCCGCCTAGTGACTATAGCATCAGTTAGACGTCGTTTTCCTACATATATTGTTACATCAAGTCAATATCTGGCAAGGCGAAAAAGTTAGGTGTAATCCCAAGATAAAGGGGCCAAGAATGCACGTCTACGAGCCGCTCAAAGCCGATTCCACGTTATCCAAAGCCTATGCCCCAGCTTCTCAATGGCCATGAATGAATGCAGCAACTGTTCGAGCATTGGTTTCGCTGGACTTGATTCTGGTTAACAGGCCGCGATCGCATCGCAAGTCTACGGTATTGAGTACTTACAGCTCCCTCCCCTACAATGACCATTGCAATAACAGACAGCCCCACATGGAGAGTAAGTGAATTTATCAACACTTGTATATACGCTAATCTGTGACGAACGTCTTGGAATATTGATGTACTTAGCCAGCTGACGGAGGGCAAGAACACTTTTATTTCGTACTATCGTCCTGTTTCCACTTCCCTGAATCCGCGCCTAGCCCTCTAGGCAGCAGCAATACCTCTAGATACCTCATTCGTTCAGCTAAATGTCACCTACAGGCCCAGAAGACGGCCAAATTCTGACATAAGATCTGCTTATAAGATAGAGCTATGTACCTGAGCACCCCTGCCCTAGACTTTACAAAGAGCATGCTACTTTGGAGCGGAAGATGCAAGTGCTCGGGACTATACATGCCAAAATAAGAAAAGAAACGTTCGTCCAATCTTTTCAATATGAGTGTACAGTATGATCTGCAGCGAAGGAGCTGTCTACTGCGTTTCCAAGGTCTTGGCACCTTGGCCTGGGCATGAAGACAGGAAAGGCTTTTCGTGTTGAGTTCCGCTCAGTCAAAGTTCTATATGGAAATAAAGACGGCCAGTAGCTAGATATGGCTTATCATTAGAACATGCGTCTTTTACTGGCTACTGTGCTAGAGAGGATGTTACATAGGGACCATTAACTACAAGCCTGGGTAGAAATTGGATACAATGCAGGGCCAGTAGCAGGATACTATTTGTAGACGCCATGTCACTATATAACCACCCCAGACTTATCCAGGGACATGGAAGGAGTGACACGGCCATTCTCACTCTGGAACGATGCATCAAAGTAGGATCCAATCAGAAACGGAAGTACATTCTCGTTGGAACGAAGCAGAGACATGGACCGAACTCCTTTCGCTCAATGCACAATATATACGCCAAAGCGGAAAGTCTAAAAGTCACGATGACCCAATTTTCGCCCCGTTTCATGGCGGCCCACGAGAAGACTGTATAGGGGCCACAGATGATTACGTGCAGTCACTCCTTGACTTACACAAATACGGAATTTTATCAATTGGCGGTTCACCCGGATTAAATGAATATGGCCAGAAGGCTGTTGAGGATCCTAAAATGTCTTTTCAATTGAGATCAATCCCCTACATCCACTTCATCGTCAAGGATGTCAAGGGGAAAGCTATCCGTTTTTTCGAAAGACTGTTAGAGGATGAGAAATTAGTAGTGGAAGTGCTTGATGGATTCTCGGGACAACCTGAGTTTGGTACAGACTACAAGGAAGTCGATTTCGAAATCGGCCGCGATGCAGAACACAAGGCTGGCTTAAAAGACGCCGAATGGCAGGGTGAGAAGGGTTCGCCCGGAGGTTCAATGAAAATTGAAGATTATATACTGGAGGAGGTCAAGGTGATCCGGAAAGTCGAGGCAGCCGATGACAAGCGCATATATGTATGCTTCGCCGCTGTCAAGATCCCCGACAATATATTCTACGCTAAGAGCGATGCGATTTTCTCACGCGAAGTGGACGAGATTGATCTTCCCCGTGTGATCCAGCGGCATGCTAAATTGACCAAAATGAAAAGCCTACGATCGAGACTACTTGGCTATTCGTGGGTGGGACGTGGCTTGCTTTCTGTAGGTAGGACTTATATGATGCGGGCGGCGCTTAGGCCTACTGGCGGATTTAATCTCGCCTTGCAGAAACGACTCGATCGTCGATAAGAAGATTTACGACTATAGATAGCTAGTGTTTAAATATGTCTTTACGCGCCTATTAGAATGAGTTATAACCTATATGTGCCATAACGAAAGGCGTACCAGAGTATGGGCTCTGATACAAACGAATCACAGCCTACTTGGTACTCACTTGTATTAAGACGGGGCGCTGGCGAGTACAAGGAATCTATATAGCGCGTACGTAGAAGCTCTGGCTCATCAAGGGTTATCAGGCCTACTCTTGAGGGTAAACGACTATGACCAGGCGTCATAGCTCCTGACTAGGCCGAACATGCCTTCTTCCAGTATCCTGGTTTATCTAATCTTTCTTATCTGACTTCTTACCATGCGATTCAAATTAAGTATAGACGGCGCACACAAGTCCGTCGTAATCTTTAATTTTACTAGTAGGATTACCCCCAAAAGCAACCTTCAGGCTCTGTATTATATATAGGGATTGCTACACATACGCAGTCACGTAAAGGGAAGACAAAGGCAAGGCCTCGCTGTTTATAGCAGTACACTATCGCGTCCTAAAACGCCGTTATAGGCATGCCATACTTGCCTATACTTGCTTAAAGCCTGTGGACTATGCAAGTGCGAAAAAGGTGACTTTTGTTATACCTTAACTATAGGGCTTCCACGATGGCACATTTTTGGCCATTTCACTAGATGGCTCGACGGCATTAATAAATTATTCAAACGACCCCACGTTGCTAGTCCACCCACCCTCACGGGTCTAAAAAAGGACGGCTGAAGTTCTCTACATTCTGCTGCTGAAGACAACGCGTGCGTGATAATCTTTGTAAACCGTCTGGGGGATAAGTATTTTCACTTGCTTGCTCCATGACTCTCGGCTTATTAAAATGTGAAAGAGGCTAAGGTAGGAGGAATAACCAAAGGCATTCTACTGTATTATCACCTGCTCTCCTGGGCCTGTATCTGAGGCAGTTTGATCTCCAAGGCACTGGCTCCCCTCTGATCCACCCTCCAACTTCGACCGGGAAAAAAAAATAGGAGAAGTGAAGAGGCACCATTGCCAACATGACTAAGCCACGAAGGATAAGAAGAGCCCGGAAGGCCAAGGGAGACATGTAAGTTTCGTGCAGCCAGGAACAACGAAGCTCTGTATTGATAAGCCTATAGATTCATTGTAGACTCAATCCAGAATCATGTCATAGACAACGATGTTAGTGCGCAGCCCCTTTCATCGCCGAAGATTGCCCATCATTGTCTTTGCCTCAGAAGAGCATCGAGCCTGACATCAGAGCACACCTTTCTGCAGGGGAACCCCAAGTTTCAAGTCAAATGGCAGGGATTTGAAGACGAGGCTAGTTGGACATGGGAGCCTCTGCAAAATCTCAAGTAAGTGGTCGACTTTAATCTAGGGACACGACTCTAATGTGGCGTAACTGTGACAGAGTCTCAGGCGAAGAGATACTCCAAGGCTACATTAATAGGCTAGCCGCAAGCTCTGAGAGCACGATCGAGTTGGAAGACGCGATCAGCAGTAGCTGCCGTGGCAGCGCGGAGAATTGCACACGAACCTCTCCCCCACAGAACGGTGATTCTTCATCTGTAGCTCCAATAGGGAATTGGAAACCTCCTCGTGGATCGTGGGAGGATAAAATCCAAACTATCGATGGCTGCGAATTCCTAGACAACAAAGACTTGGTCGTTTACGTAACGTGGAAAGGAGGGAGAAAGACGAGACATAGGGCGCAGACCATGCATTCTAGATGCCCACAGAAGGTTCGTATAATCGTTGCTCGTTACAGTTTGATCTTTACTAAACCGGGAAGCTGCTTTGTTTTTATGAGCGCTATATAGTGATATCTTAGCCGCCATCGGAAAGTTCCCGATTTCCCGACTATGTGTCGCTGTTCGTGAGATTGCTTCAGTATGCAGGAGTCCTGATCTATATGGAGGTAGATAGATGCCCCCGAGGCAGTCTCAGTCAAGGCACGCAGGCAAAACTAGAGATAGGAATGACATCAAGATGGACGCTCAAATATACCTAGCACTCTTCTTGGTTAGCTGGCTAGGTGCAGGCGGTCAAATTTTACCTTGCAAAACCAGCCCCAGACCCCCCCCTATAAAAGAACTCTCGGAACCTGGCAATATTATAAAATCTTACATCGGAACCTCTCTCTATGAGCTGAAAATGTCAATGAGAGCTATTGCAGGAAAATACTCGCCGGCTTCTGGTATATACCACCCCCAGCTTCACGGGGGAAAGCGCGACGGTGGCCTCCATACCACATCCAAAACCGGCTCTTTATTCTCGGCGGACAACCCATATAACTCGGTCTATGATACAGAAATGCCGGACTCGGGTGGTTCTGGAATTCTGATAGACAGCGACTGGTGTACGGTGGAAGCGCCAAACGGCTGTTCTGATGAGAAGCCGCAAGGCAACATGTGCCAGATTGACACGATGCAACGCAAGATAGACAAGCTTGAAGCCCGAATTTACCACCTGCAAGGCGTTCAAGAAGCACAGACTGTAACCGTCAAAAGGCTGCTCTTGCTACTGGAGTCGCGAACGACGGACGTGATTTCGGAGGAACAACATGGCAACATTGCGCTTCTTGACTGAATCCGTCTACTTGGCAATAAATATTTAGATAAACAAATGAATTTAAGCAGCTAGGAAGCGAGAATGAGCCTCGAAGAGAAAGTAGTACACAGTATGCCCCCCGAATACTTTCTTGCCTTTTGTGTAGGCAGTAGCTCAAAGCGCATGACTGCCAGCCGTTTGAAATTGACTACCCATTGGCTCATGAGCCAACGGGTAAATTTATCCCCGGACCGGTGATTCGATATTTAGCCAGTCATTCCATGGACAACCCTACTTATGGTCGGCTACCTAGTCTCATCTATATCAGCTAGCATCATACGGAACCGGCTCAATACTCTCGAGATGGACAGTTCTATCTTCACATCTGGTGGAGGCGAGATAGATCCCTCGCGCCTGACCCAGCCCACTGACGAATACCAACGGCTCGTTAAAAGATGTAGGGAAGAGCTTGCTGCTCACATAGGTAAATATTATTTAGCGCTGATGGAGTTGTTCATCACTAATTCTGCCTCAGAGCGGAGAACCGGCATCGCAATTGAGCCGCTGAGAGTTCGCCTCAGAACTAAACAAACGGATTCATATACATGGCTGTATACTACCGAGGTAGCTCATCTATTTTCCAAAAATCTGAGCGACCACAACATCGCCGCATACAAGATGCTTTGTCAGGAAGTCGGGCACAGCTTCCACGCGGTGACTTTTCCAAAGGCAGCAAACGGCGTCAAGCGTCAGAGTTTCGACCTTTGTCCCCTCTTAGCCATACCTCCAGCCTTCAGCTCTGCCGCTGAGGCCGATGCAATGGGATGCAATGAGATACTAACGTGTACGACATCCCAGCTATACCTAACGGAAGAAAGTCTGGGGGCGGAGAGGGCTCGTAATGATTGTTTGCACGAAGAATTAGAGTCTTTGGCAGCAGACCACGAAGACCTTGCTCGAAAGTTCAGAGAGCAGGCTGAGAGAGCTGGCCAAACTGAGACATTGATGTACAAATGCCTCAACGCGATGGATCAGATTAGAATACTGGCAGAGGGTGTACAAGAAGACCACAGGAACAACACAGACGGCAGCGTTTTCATAACATAGATTCAAATCCTAGAAATAAATTCGATCTTGGTTTTCTGTACGGGCATAGCGTCTGATAGTGGCTTTAGGGTCGCGCGTGTTAGGGGCAGAATCATAGGGCGATACTATCGCGAAATGGGAAATAGTAGCTGCTCAGTAGGCTAGGGGGTCGACTATAAAGTATTTCGACTGTGTGGTAAAGAGTTATTGGCGGATCCTTAGCATCTTATGGCACACAGCTCTTGAGGGTGTGCTAGAAAGGGGTGCAGCTTTCCACGCTCAAGAGCTGCCTCTGCTGCTGCTGATGCTGGGTATACCGCTTCTCTACAGGTGAGAGCTATAAATCATGCACCTTTGCCCCCTGCTTTAGGCGGAAAACCTGCCGATGGCGATAGGTAATAACTATAGCCTTGTGTATCGACAGGAAGATATTCTACTCAATACGGTGAATGTTTCTATCAGCGAAACACCAGGCTTAACTGGGTTGATACAACGGGACTTCCGCAGATACAGGGAGGATATAACGTCCGAGGTACTTGAAATTCAAAACGATAAAGAATGTTCAGATATCAGATATCTGCACAACCCCTACACCTCTTGGTCGCACAGTAGTGGCACTCGAAAAACAAGATACCGTCCCTAACTTTGCATGAAGGGCAGTTCCATGCGGCTTGATAGCCGGCCCTGACTAACCAGGAATGTGTGCATGTTTCTGGGGAAGGACGAGTGGTGTATGCCCGCATAACAAGTGAGCATTCATTTTCATCAAGTGTTTCACTTCCTGACGCATGGAATTGGTCCCTTCTGTCGTGCTCGTGGCCGTTTGGAGTATTCGCGAATGAGTCCATAGTTTACAAGATATATAGTCAGGTTGATATGACTTTAGCACCACGGCTTGAGGGCGAACGACAAAGAAGGGTGTTGTTCGATTCGTGTGGCAAACACCAAGCCCTTTATTTAAGATTTTACTTCCCAGGTGCGCAAGAGCATCATTTGAACCGTCTAATACTGGCCTATGACGTGAGCCTTGTCCGGCTAAACCCAAGCCGTTAGACATGGAGGCAAATCCATGTGCCGAGCCCCATCGATATTCACAAACATCGGCTTGGTTCTCTGCTCTAGTAGTAAAATATATCGGCTTCTCGAGGCGAGGCGGTCAAAATCGAAGGTAATATTCTGCCGTGCCCGGCTGGTCTTCCGTCGCAAGACTCGGACTCGTTATCACCTGGACACGCCGAAAATGGATGGCCAGATTTCGGGCAATGGATTTTGTCAACGATCGAAGATAGAAGAACGAGCATTGTTCTAACACTACCGATATGTAGATAAAACACCCCGCGTACGCTACTCTGGCACTCCATTTCGACGACCCTCGCGTAGTCTGTCTGTAATCATCGATTTTGAGCATCTTTGTCGTGACCCCACAAATCGAAAGCACATAGGCAAACATATCTTTACGAGCTCGATATGGCTCTACGTAAGATTCAACTCAAAGTCTTGAAGCTAGAACTAACTGCGTTATCGATTTTAGCCGACAAGCTGTCCACCTCTCGCTCTACCAGCATATTTCGCCGACTCCTCCGATACTATGACGACTTTAATACTTTTGCCGGCCTGCTAGGTGTTATGTCATTAGCAGCTGTGATTTTCGGAGTTGTTCGAGCCGATGGGGTAGGGACAGGCTTGCAGATAGCTACTGGGCTCCTTATCAGCTCCACCATCACCTCCATCACTGCTATCACCGCTGCTACAATGTTGCAGTTTACACTAGAGGGATGTGAAGAACCAGGCTGCTTCGAGAAAGTTCTAGCCTGGCTTCCACTGGCCATGCTTAGCCTCGTTATCATGGAGTTCTCGGCTGGCCTCGTGTTTTGGTATATTGATTCATGCCCCGCCTGGATCATTCGATGGGCTGGCGTGGAATCATCGATTCTACTTGGAGGATTCGTCATATTGACCATTTGGGTATGGATACAACTGAGCAAGTCACCGCGTTTTGCCGAGACAAATACGATTGACGGGAGGAGCGTGCGTGCGAGGCGGAGGCAGGCCAGATGATCATGGTGATCCGAAGGGTTAGCTAAAGGTTACTTCCACCTCAGTGCAACAAGCGACCTGCTATCCTGTCGTATAGCATGCTGAGGATGAGAAAAGTGCACAAGGCTACCGTGCTGCTTCTGCCTGAAATCATCTCAGTTCACGATCGGCGGTGTTGGTAAGGTGGGGGGAGCCGTGACCAGCGGCTTGTCGAAGTCGCGTTAGTAGCATATTCACGGGTCGAATCAAAGGCTCTACAATATCAACGGCGGCTATATTTGACGGCTTCGGGTCGCTTATGCTAGAATGCATCTTACATGTCAAAACCGCCGTGTCTCGCTCATTACGTCCGGAATGGATAACGCCAGAGGAAATTCGCTCAGAACTCTTGTAGCCCCGCTCACGTCCCATATGTAAATATCTGCCTGCCTCATGTATCCTGAAAATATTGAACGTCATTAATCGGGCCCCGCGCACCGGGCTTACAAATAATGATATTCGAAGAGCCGAGGGTTGATTTTTGCTTATCGCACAGCCATAACAGCCACTGACACATGTCACTAGCCATAGTTTTCGATCCTCTCAGGTAGCTTGCTGGCGATGTAGAGAATGAGGGCTTGCTCGTTGTCTGTTCCACATATTCGTGCGATGAAGCCGAGGCCGAGCTGTTCCATTGTGAGTGGCCGGCACGGCAGCCCTACCATGGCGGTTTAAGCATAAAACTCTTGGAAAGGACAAACTAAGCAAACCGGGGCGATTGAGAAATCGAGGATCTCTGCTTGCAGAATGTTCGTTTACAGACGATGCCCGAAGTCGAAACGAGCAGTTACTATACTCTTTCACCTTACGCTCTTGAATAGATGGTGACATGTGATGCGTGAATGGCTGGACATACTTCTATAACCCGTTTCGTCCGTATTCGTCTGTCCATTGCCCCACCAAAACTAGGATGCGTCCTGATGAGAATTCCCGAGGATTGAACCGATATAAACCAGTAACTCTAAGACCTTGAGCTTTGCACTATCTATTTCAACAGCCCTCGTGTTAGTTACAACGACAATCAAGCGACTTCCTCTAACTGTGTAACACTATGTCCACTTCGCGAGAGATCTTGCGGCAAGATATTTGGCATGTTGATAACGATGTTGAAGAGCCTGCATCGCCAGAGGTCATCTCTCTTCATTATGCCAGAGCTCGATCTATATGTAAAAATGCAGGTATGCAGTGTAGCTTGGTCTGTGGATCAGCTTGGCTAATCAGCTTACCCCGCAAGCTCTGTCAGTCGATGATATCCAGCACCTAGGCAAAAAGTTTTGGGATTTTCACTTCGACTGTGGGGCTCAAGATACCTATCTGGGGCGACAACACGCGTTGCTAACTATATCAAGTGATCGCTGCCCGGGACATGACGGCATTTATCATCGCAGCCATTCAGGTCAACCTTTGCATCGGAACCCTGAGTCCGTTCGTCGAACACCGACCAGACCTTCGCGATCTCCTCGAGAAGCTCCTAAACTTCGATGTTTGTGGCCAGTTTATGCTTACGGAAGTCGGTCATGGCCTGGACGCTCGGAATTTAGAAACTAAAGCGACGTTGCAGCCGGACGGCTCTTTCGATCTTCACACTCCGAACGGCTCGGCGGCAAAGGCCATGCCTCCGACTACGCCCCTCTGCGGCATGCCCCGTGTTGCAATTGTCTTCGCTCGCTTGGTTGTGGATGAGCGCTATCACGGGGTGAAGCCTTTTCTCGTTTCCCTGAGCGATAGTGGAAAGATGACACCGGGTATCATCTCCCGCATCCTGCCAACGAGACCCGGGACGAAACCACTGGACCATTCAATGACAACTTTTAAACATGTCCGGCTACCCCCAGGCGCACTTCTTGGCTCCATTGAGAAACCCAAGGACGAGCGGGCTGAGTTTCTAAGACAGATATGGCGGGTGCCGATCGGCACATTGTCGCTCTCCATCATGGGCATATCTGCGATCAAAGTTGGAACCTATGTTGCAGCTACATATAGTCAGAGACGAACGATCACTGGCCCAGATGGAATGTCGCGTACGCCTATCATGGAATTCTGCACACAGCAGCGTCCGATAGTCAAAGGATGGGTGCAGAGTATCGTCCTCGATAAATACGCTCGATGGGCGGTGAGAGAGTTCATGAACACCAGCCACCAGCCCCTCACGCGGCATGCACTAGCTGTCATCTTCAAATCAATGGTGGTCGAGGCATCGCCTACCTTGAACGAGCTTGCGGAACGATGCGGCTGGCAGGGGCTTTTCGCCTTCAACCAGATCAGCCAATTAGCATTGACGTTCCAGGGTAATATCATTGCAGAGGGAGACACACTTGTGCTGTGCATACGTGAGTGTGGTTAAAGTTTGTAATCATCTGTAGTTATACTGACTCGCTCTTGTAGGCTTCGTGTCCGAGCTCCTTGGGGAAAGGTTCCGCCTTCCCGCGCCACACGATCCAGAAACAGTTCTAGCGCGCCGTGAATATCATATGATGGCGGCTTTGAAGGCCAAACTTACCGACATCGGTGGCTATGTCGAGCATAGGAGCAGCGCCTTCAACCGCCATATCTTGCCATATTGTCGCCCTATGGTTGAAGCGATCGGCCATCGCATGGTGTACGACTCAGCAATGGAGGCAGGTGTCTGTCCAAAGGTTCTTCGTCTCTACGAACGTGTGTGCGTCGGTATGGATTTGAGTCAACACTCGACTGATGGCCTCAACCTTCGTGCATTGATGGATGCCGATGTCAGGCTATACGAAGATGTATTGGCTGATGCATTGAGATCAGTAAATCATTCTGATGCAGAAGCCTATGCGACTGCACCCATCATGTCTGACAGGTTGTGGGAGGCGTTTTTCGACAAGCTGCAAGCATTTGGAAACCATGGCGACTTAGATTTCCAAATCCAACCCAAGCTCTAAGAATTGATTCCTAGTCATTCCTAAATTGATAGGCGTGGGAAATGCATGAAGCAAGCAAAAGCAGGCAGGGCACTGGCCTAGGTTCGTGTATGTATATACCTAAGACTATTACCAAATGAAACAAATCCAGTTGTCAAGGGACGGTAGCTGTACACCCAGCTAGAATCTGTGGATGATCAATACATTGGGCTAACAGCGTGCATGTTCTACCCTTGTCCATGCTTTGATTTCTAGCAAAGAGTGACTGTATACTTCCCAAGTAGACGAGAAGACCTGATACGCTGAGAACCTCATTTGTTCCCTTAGCCGCGATGCGTTTTCGCTTCGGTTATCTTAAACATGATGCACGTCCTGCGGAGCGATGCATGCGCCGTTCCTCGATTAGGAGAGTTACAAGTTCTCACCATAGACTGAATTCAGCCTCCCCTGGGTCACACACGTTCATGGTCGTCCAGACGCCACAATTAGTCCTGAGAGACAGAGGTTTAGTGGCAGATATCGGCGTCTAGTCGACGGGAAAAGAATCAAATTTCAACGTTTTCGAATACGGGAAGAGAGAGACGAGAAATCTGATCGGGCGACTAGTTCTACTGCCTCATGGAACTCAGGCCTAGTTGTGCTTGGTGCGAAGTATAAATAACAAGGTGCGGAACGATACATAGAGCCGTCTGGGCCCGTACACAGATATATCGCTATTATGGATCTGATCCCAGCAATCTCGCTTAGGAAACATCGGCAAGGTCAATGGTGTGCGTCGTTTATGGCTTGCGTGGCCATCATTACTCTGGGCTTCGCGGCCGACACCATGGCGGATGATGCCGGCTTGGCCGTGTCGGTCACACCCCATGAGCAATATTCGAGTTCCATTGGGGCTCTCGGATGCAAACTCAATACTGATAGGGTTGCATATTGGCCAGGGTCTGTCAGCTGCAATGACTTTTGCATCAAAATCTACAACCAGGGGCGCTCACTTCATCTGCTTCGCATCGATACCTCTGGCGGAGCCCATGATATATCCTATGATGCGTGGAACTTTCTCGGGTTTGGCAAGTCCGCGGTAGAAGAGCCCTACGAAGGTGGTCGTATCGCTATGCAATACAGCGTAGTCCCCCCCTCTGATTGTGGGCACCTACTTTACGAGGGAAAACTCCCTTTGTCTGCCGCAAATAGCATGAATTTTGTTGCTTCTTGTATTGCGGAGCCAACAAGCTGGGTTGCACACAACTACGTGTTATACAATATCGACGATCCGCAATGCAAAATCGGTGTGGACGAAAAGTGCCATCTCGACCTTGCCATCAGTAACCAGCCGTCTTGCCCCAGTGGCCTTGGTATCAAGACACCCCTCAACTACAAAGTTGAGAATACCCAGTACGGGACTGGTCAGAAGGTGCCTGCGTAAGTCTCTTCTTACAAGTAGGCCTCGATGATTGGCTATATCTCGAATAGAAGCGTCGGTTTTCCCGAGGATATATGTAGATATGAATGAGAACTAACCAAGTTGTATGTATGTATGTATGATGATCCTGTACATCCTTGCTGTCTTACACTGATGCAATCGTGTTGAAAACATGACTGCATCCAATGACTGCTCGGGTGTCACCGAGCCGCAGGGAAAAGGGAGATCTAGCTCTCGTGACGCTTGGTCTGGTTGGAGATTCGCTGCGAAGTCTCGATATCATCATACATCAAGGCGCGATCAGTCCCTGGATTTGATGTAGGGACGGCCCTAACTACCTGTAGTTGGCTCCCCCTTGCTAAAATATCATGAGAACGAAGAAAAACCATGTCAAGCCCTACGATGAATCATGATTCTATAGCTATTAAATATCCAGCTTCACGATCGAACCTTTCGGACATCTACGCCTGTATGTATTCTTTGCCATTCTCGTATCCTTGAAGCTCACCCACTCCTCCTCTGAATTTGAACAGTAAGCAGCCTACCTGTGTTGTTCCTCCCACGCCACCATTGTTACCTACGAGCGTGTAAGTATTAAGGAATTGTCACTGTACCTGTCGGCTCGGGAGACTTACATTTACTGTAATTGTCGAACATAATGGCCTTGCAAGACGGCCCGTTCTCTCCTAAAGGCTGCTCTCGATCTTGTTCTTCGCCCACGCATCCCTCGGCCCAACAAACAGAATACTCATAGCCCACCCCATGGGGCCACTTCACACCGATCGAACACTTGCTTCTTGGTCCCATCGTCTCTTTGTACCACGAATCACTGCACCATTGGGTTGCGGCTGTTTGGACGGCCCATCCAACAATATCTCCGTGCCCTGGGAGTTCATCCTCATCTTCGCATGTTGGCGCGGACAGGCTTGTCTGGCTAAGGTCTGCCGTTGTTGCCGTCTCTTTTTCCTGGAGGGTTTTCTGGGTTGTATGTAGGGTGGTTTTTTGGTTTTCTGAAAAGCGACGTGATGATGGGGTTATACGAGTGTTAGATGTCTCGCTGATAGTTGTAGTCTTTATGCTTGTTCTATCGTCATGGCCGGCCGTTGTCGTGGCTAGTGATGTTTCTATGCCAGTTTGTGACGAGATAGTTCTAGTGGCTGCTCTTGAAGTTACTTTCCCCTTGTCTGTAGATACAAAAACATCTTTAGTATAGGTTTCTTTCGCCTCTCTAGCGGTTTGTGTCGATGATGCGGTCGATGATCTATCAGTCTCATGGGACATCGTGGTTTTGGCATCATATCCAGACGAACCCCGTTCCTTAGTCTCTGTCGATGCTGTTTCCGATTCTGTGGTTGATAGAGCAGTTGTGCTTGTCGAATGTTTAACTGCCCGCGTCTTCGGTGCGCTAGCTGGCGTGCTCGTCACTGTGACTGTCTCCTCTTTTGGCAATGAGGTAGTTGATTCACCAACCGCCGGTAAGGAGGGAGTACTGTTGATTGACTTGGTCGACGTCACGGTTGGTCTAGAAGTTTCCTTTGTAGATGCCGCCCTAAGGTGAGTTAGCTTTCCTCAGCCATACTTCAACTTTGGAGGTACTAGCAGCATGGCAGTTTCGGTGGTAGGCAATACGCTGCATGGCCCACTGGTCCCTGTGCCAGAATGGGCGCCCGGTGGCGTTGTGGTCTTTGCCTCTGACAGTGTCTGGGGCATATCTCGATTGTTCCCAGAGGTGCCTGTACCCGAATCGCTATTCTTTGATTTGCTATCCCGTGTATGGGACGGAGCGATAGAGGGTGTCCTTATTTTTTCAGTTGAAAGATCGATAGGCTCCGTAGTCGATCCATAGTCCGAAGTCGCCTGCTTAGAACTGCGCTCGTTCCCTTCACTGTCTCGTGACAACGTAGTGCTTGTGGAAGACGAAGGCAGCGCCGGCTTCCTTACTTCTGCGAGGGTAGTAGCCCGCTCTATTGTTGTTCTTTCCCGACTCCGGTGCGCCAACGAACCCGTCACTTCCGTTTCCGTGGCCGAGAGCAAAGGCTTACTTGTCGTGTCTGTTTGATTAGTGCATACCGGGCTGTTAGAGTAGTCCGCATCTTCCGGAAGCTGCAACATTGGAGGACAGTCACTGCTCCATGTTGCCGAATATCTAGGTACATTGTATATCACGTTGTAAGGCGTGAAAGGGAAGACATCATCAAGGTCTACGTTCGGGTTAAGGTCTTCGAGTTGTTGCCGATTCACGCCTAGCTCTCTGATGACCAACGCAAAACACTGGCCAGGCTTAGGTTCCCATTGCCCATATTCAAAAGAACATGGCGTGCTGAGTGCATCTACTCCCAGAGATAGAAGAAGGGGCAACAAGGCCTTCATTTGTTCAAGGTAAATCACTTGACAGATTTGTAGCGTGATAAAAAGAACAAGGCATCATGAGGGCCTTGCTGTGCCGTATTTATCTGATCATTTGGTATAACGTATTCCACAGTGTCCGTGAATGAACGCGTGCGCGCATCACTGCCAGTCCTTTTTCGAATGCGTTGAAAGTCAGGAAGATAGGGACGGAGATCAAGTGACTGGCTTGAATCAGAGCCAACATGTCCAAATGCTATTGCCGTGTTGAGTTTCGCCATTGAACATGAAAGTTTGGGTCCTCGATGAATTTAGAACAGAATACACGCCGAGCGAAGCGTAAGCCGTCCTATCGGAGGACTACAGATCAAATCTGTTGATTATTCGCCCCCATGGTACGATAAATGAATATAGAGGAAGTGTTACTTTAACTAGCTGTGTTAGCGACATGGGCGATAAGCAATGAAAGCCGGAACATACAGTGTGTCAAGCCAACCCAAGCATCGACAGCCGTTCTTGTCCGTGGCCACAATCCCCCGGACTCAGATGACAAACTACCTGGGCAGTAGGCCTGCCTTCTTACGACACCTTCCGAGTTCGGCTGAGATTTTTTGTCCAGGAAGCTGGGGCGTAGAGCGAATCCGCAGTTTTTGGCCGGATCGACGCCGCCCTGAGGTTCCATCTACGCTAGACCAAGTACCGCTACGTCTTCTATGTCCTCATCCTATCGCCTGACCGGTACGGAGGCATGATTTATTCGTTTGTTTTGTTTTATCTTCTCCGTCTTATGGGTACTTTCGTCCTGTCCGTCCCCATCCTAGCGCAAAGAGAGGTGCCAAGCTGACTGTAGACTAGGTGACTAAACACATATCTATACTAGCCTATAGTAGACCGGGTGCGGGGTAGGTTAGTCAAGCCTGTCTTATTCCGGCCGGTGTGTAGCAAGATGCCGATCAAGGCGCCTCCCGGCTCACCTTTCGGTACGCTTCAAAGCCTCCTTGACGTGCTCCTAGCTTCTCACCACTCACCTTCCTTCCTTCATTCTCCCTTAGCTATTTAGCAGCCTGGAGCTTATCATTAGCAAAGCGAGTGGTCCGTCATTCGTCGGTGGGATATAGGATGCTGGATTTTGCCATACATTTATTGTCGTAGTGGCCTTCTCCTACTCCTGATTCGCCCCGACGAGGCTCTTCGAAAGCTTAATAGGTGTGAAGGAATAGCTTCTGCCAGCTACTAACGTGTGGTAGTCAGTCAGCCCATAATTTACGGTCGGACGGTTGAACATGATCAGTACCTGTATGCAAGGGAAAGAAGGAGGCTTTGACACTCTGACGGCTGATCCAATGGCGGGCCAGATTTCTGCGGGGAATGACGTGCCCTTTGCCAGCTTCACAAAGTTATGGAAGTTGGTCCCTATAGCCATGTGAGTTGCGTGCAACGACGACGGTCCGAGCCGTAGCTCTTTCCGAAGGGCCACTTTACGATAGTAGAAGATGTAGTACGCGTCCACGCGGTAAGCCCAGGAGCGGTTGTTGCAGTTATAGGGTAGCTCCGCTGATAAGGGGGAACGATCTTGAAGACTGGGATTCAGCCTTCAAGGGTTCCGGTGCTTTTTCCGGCCTCCAAGGTCGCATTTCATCACCCGGAGAGGTCAATCTGGTTCGCGAGTGGGCCACGGACTACACGGAATACAAGCATGAAGAGGCTGGCTGGAACGGCGAAGTTTACTTTCGTCTACTAAAGGCAATTTTGAGGGAGCCTGGGAAGAAGACAGGGGGCTCTTCAACATCACTATGTACCTATGACCAAAATATCTGGTACATTCGAGTCACTAGCAACATAGAGCCGTCCATAGTAATTCAAGAACTACTATCAATACCTGATATCTTTATTCAGTTATGGATTCAACTCTTTTTAGGCAAATCAGCTGTGAAAGCATTTGCTCATATCTATAGGTTGCTTTGGCCCCATTGTGGATCCATTATAAGACGGAAATCATCTAACCGAGAGCTGCATAATACAAGCGTCCTCAAATAGCTTTGAGAGGGCAGTGTCCAAAAACTGACACCTCGTCACAGCCTACTGCCGCATAAGAGTTCTAGAATAAGCGACTCGTAGCGCCAGACCATTCGCGTTCGTCCAAAACAGGGACGTCTCTGCTCGCCAACACATAAAGGTCTCTCAAATATAAGTCATGAGTGGCACTCACCGCCAACCGAACAGATAGTCGCAGTGCCCCGCCCTACACCAATACTCGGAAATGTCTGAAGCCTCTCTCGAATCATCTTCCCGTTCAAGTTTCAGCGCTATTGATGCTATCATAGATGCGATCTTTGAGAGAAATGCGACATGGCCCAAGAAGATGAAAGATGAGGGTTTCATAGTTGTCTTCGTTGGAATTGACATCGACAAGTTCGAAAAGGACAAACGTATCTCGGAGAGCGACGGAGTCTATCTGGTTCTTTGCTTTTCTACGCCTGAAGGCAGCGACATTTTGGAACCCCCACATAAAGAACTGTTTCTTGAGCAGCTGAGGGAGAACGAATGGAAGGACGAATCTAAGCGTGAGCTTGTATTCAAGGACTCGGGCATTATCCTAAACGTTAGCCCATACAGCCACGAGGTCACACGAGCCGATATCAACCGCATTAGCTGCAAAAAACCAGAAGCAGTAAAGAATCCCCAGGCAGACGATTGGCTCACTCGTGTTGTTGGATATGATATGGATGACGTAAACTTGATAGCCTGTACAATCGAGCAGGAATCGCTACGAGTTATTGCAGAAATTGGAGATGATGTCGAAGTCTTTAAGTTTGAGCACGCAGAATTATAAATAGGGACATGCTAGCAAAGGGCATATTTAACTGTTTAATATAGCCAATCGCTTGATAAGTAAAATAAGACAAACGTGATAGAGTTAAACTATGGTATGGTTTTGTTTCTATTTATATAATCTTATATATCCCTAAGTAACTTAAACCTTTTATATCTAGCTAGAGAGAAGTTATAATAAGGTCTTCAAGAAAGTTATAGTAAAGAGCTACTTATCACAACCCAAACACCCCGCGTCACCTGACAAGCATTACCTAACCATGACCCAGGCTTCAACCACTAATTAAGAGGCAGGAACGAATCAAGTAGAACCAACCTCATTTGACTTGCGTTCGACATCAGGGAACACTTAATATATATAGAATGTTGAACCCGCAATTAGGTTGTTCTGCTTGATTGATCTGCTTCTGATGATTTCCCCTCTTTGAGGCTCATTTGATCATGTGATCGGCCTAATCTAGGTCCGAGGCTCGATGACAGAAACGCCCTACTAGGGTCGGTTCAACATAGAACACTCATTTGCACATTTCATAGAGTAGAGCTACTCAGCTATTAATACAACTAAGTTACCTAAGACACCCTCTTAGTATTACTCAACGTGACAATTATTACTTAGAGTACCTACGCACCTGATCCCTTACTAATATAAACCTAGTATAAATTAGGTTTATCCCTTATAAGAACCTAATCATTATATCTAGGGGCAGCGGGTTAAGTGGTATTTAGCTAGATCATAACCTTTGTTTAGCTTATTATACAAGTTTTATTTTCGTTTTTCGTTTTTCATATCTCTTTCTCTGTAAACCAGAACTTCTTTTGATTGTTAAGTATGTAGGTACGTGATAAGTAAACCTGACTACGTCACACTTAGAGTATTTTAATGCGAAATGTAGAGAATCCATTCAAAACTAGGTAAGTGAAATGAGCTGCATTTATACTCAGCCTGTCCAAGTGTGGTCAGCCCGTTGTTGTTGACCCTTGCTGTAGGGTAGGGTACTAGACAAGGGAAATTGCTACAGCTCTTTAGGCAACTTACACCAGCGAGCAGATCGATATCCTGTGCCATCGAACAAGCCAATTTGGCTTCTAGTGACTGTAGCTTTGTGAGACGCGAGGAATACGTGGGTGGTGTTGTGCGAGTCAGCACGTCATGTCCCCGAGATCAGTCCATCACAGAGCAATGTATTGTCACGTGATACTAATATCCAGTCGCTCAGTTTCTCCGCGGCGATGGACAATGCCCTCAACCCCACTTCCACGGCCCCGTATCCTTGCCCACTAGCCCAAGGCTAAGATGAGCCGACACTGACTTGCTCGGCATAGTAATGCCCGACGTGGGACAACGACACCCTCCTTTCGTAACTTGGTAGATAAACTTCAATCCTTCACTGGTCTTAGCCTCAACGTTATTGAGACCTATGAAAGCGCCATCTCTTACAGATTGTTCCGACTCAGTTCACTATGTCTCTCGAGTTTGACAGAAGTTGGATGTGGCATCCGACCTTTACTGAGGCACGGGCTGATACAGCCGGCGCTTTCGTTCACTTCAGAAGATCCCTTGTCGTCCAATCTGAACCTCCAAAGTCTTTGAAAGTTCAAATCACTGCAGACACGCGGTACAAGCTCTACATCAACAACCGCCAAGTTGCCTTCGGCCCAGTCAAGGGAGACTCAAGCGTCTGGTTTTACGACGAGGTTGACTTTGCTCCTTTCCTGCATTTGGGCCAGAATCATGTAGCTGTACATGTTCTTCGCTTCTTTCACAGCACGACATATGCGCCGTCCTTTCCAAGGCTTCCATTCGGGGGACTTTGGGTTTCGGTCTGTGAGGCGGACAAGACTTGGGCTAGCCAGCTTGACAGCAGCGCAGCATGGGAAACTGCCATCGATCCGTTTACAATTCTGAGAATAGATGAGCCAGAAGACCACTTTCTGCACATTTATGAAAGATCACTGGCACACCAGAGTGGTGCATTGTCTTGGACACCAGCCAAAGTCCTGGAGTTAAAGAGCTCGACAGGCAATTCACCTCCTTGGCACCTCTCACCTCGTCTTATACCACCCCATCGCATTACCAAAGCCCAGTTATTCGCGGTACACAATGTGAAAAGTCCCTTGTCTCCCGGTTTGTGGAGAGATCATTTGGTGGGAGATGGTTCATCGGACCAACAATTTGGGCTGCTTCTAACTAAAGAAACTCACCACTCCATCGAGTTGGAAGCACCACATCATATGACCGCATTTTTACGTGTCCGCTTTCAGAGACCCCGAACAAGTGGGGGAACTCTCAGGATCACGTATGCTGAGAGCTATGAGGATGAGCCTGAATCTACGCCATGGGTGAGGAGGAAGGGTGACCGCTGTGATTACAGCAAACAATTGTTCGGGCCTCAAGATATCTACGAGTTTAGAGGGAAAGACCTCTTAACTCCTCTCGGGTATCACGACAAGGAGGATACCCACGAGGTTTTCATGCCTTTTCACTTCCGCACATTTCGATTTCTCAGGCTCGACATCGACGTTGGGCCATCTGACCTGGTCCTCGAGAAATTAGAGATCGAAACGGTCAACTATGCGCTCGATATAACAGCCGCCCTCAGTCTATCGACAAACGATCTAGATCTTGACAAGAAATGGGATCGGTTGTGGTTGACCAGTATCCGGACGTTAGCCAACTGCATGCATGATTGCTACGAGGACTGCCCCTTTTACGAACAGCTGCAGTATGCTATGGACACCAGGAGCTCTTCTCTTTTTACGTACATTGTTTCTGGTGATGACCGGCTCGCGCGCCAAGCAATTATGCAACTTCATAATTCTTTCCAGGCTCGGATAGGATTGACGGCAAGTCGCGCTCCAACACACCGCCCACAGTTGATTCCTCACTTTTCCCTGTATTGGATCTGCATGATCCATGATCATTTCACTTACTACGGAGATACAAAGTTCATCGCACGCTTCTTTCCGGTAGTTGATGCCGTTCTCTCGTACTTTTCTTTGATGGATTGATTGAGCATCACGGCTTAGTTGCCCGGGACACCAGGCCTGGCATATGGGACTTTGTCGACTGGACGCATCAGTGGAAGCCCCATGGCATACCTCCTTCGATTCATCGAACAGGAATATCGACATTTACGAACCAGCTGTACGCATACACTTTGTCTAGAGCGGCCAATCTGGCCGAGGTTATGCGGAGACCCGCCATCGCAGGCGAGTACCGGAGCCGGGCCGACAGCATTGTATACTCCTTGAAAGATCACTGCTTTGATGGCACGTTATTCTCAGATACGATTTCCTCGAAAGCAGTTTCTACAGATTACAGCCAACATTGTCAAGTCTGGGCTGTGCTCAGTGGCTGCTTGGCAGGCGTGGAAGCTCAACAACTGCTCCGCAGAAGTTTACAAGGCGTCGCCGATGGCAGACTCGAGCAAGAGTCCATATCTATGTCGTTTTATACCATGAGAGCTCTTAGTCTTGCAGGAGGCGACATATATGACGAAACCTTTCATCATTTCTGGGATCCGTGGCATTTGCAGCTATCGCAGAATGTGACAACCTGGGTCGAGGACAGCGTGTCACAGCGGTCCGACTGTCACGCTTGGGGAAGCATTCCGATTTACGAACTCATGGTTGAAGTCATCGGTATTCGTCCCTTGGAACCAGGATGGTCAGCTATCGAATTCCGGCCTAGGTTGGGACTCTTCCCCAAGGTAAATACAAGCGTCCCGCTCAACATGGTCGATGGCAAAGTCAAGGGGTTTGTCCACGTCTCATGGACTCCTACCGAAACTGGAGATACTGAAGTCAGCCTCAAGTTGGAAATTGCTCACCCAGCCGCAAGCCGGGTGGCCATTGTGCTTCCGAAACACGGGGTTTTATCTGCGGATGGGAGAGAATGGCGCCTATTGGTTTATAGCGATAATATAGTAAGGCGCCTCTAGTCAAGGGGAGTTTAGTATAGAGTCTCAGTATGGAGAAACGCTGTGCGACATTGAGATACATGGACAAAGCAACAAGCCAATAAATCATTCCGGATCGGGTAGGCCATAGCCCTCCCACCAATTCTCTACACCTGTGAGTCTCAAAATACACGACTGATCTTACCATGACTTTAGATATTAAATCAACTACTATTAGGTTAAGGCCTTAAAGATATTATAATAAAAGAAGCCTAAGTTTTAACTACTATATAGTATTAATCCTTGATGAAATATACCTAAGTTTAGCCCTATTATGGTATAAGGATCTATCTGTCATTCCCATGTTTTCTTAGACCCCCTAGCTACATCACCAGTACATCATATGAAAGTAGGTCAAGGGCCAATTGTAGATCAGCCTCCACTTGTACTACCCAAGATTTCCGAATGATTGGATAGTATCGGAGGGGTCGGCGTCAACACTCAGTTGTGGCTTGCTAAGGAAAAAAAGACGAAACAATCAGGCTGTAGCTGGTCATCAGCAAATTCAGGCTGCTAATAAAATGTTCTTCATCCCCGCACAATCGAGTTAGTGCTTTTTAACCTTCTTCACTTCTCCCTAGCAAACAGCTAATCAACGTTATGGAAGGCCCATATATACAACTATCGCCTGTCCAGAGCGAATCTCGAGTACGGGACAACGAGCCGATCCTTGCTACCGACGAAGCGAGGCCCCCATCCCCATCCGAGCATCAGACCAACACCAATGCTCTAGCTGCTAGCTTGATGCCCAACTCAACCGAGTTGGACGCCGGCAAGAAGAAGTCTCATCCAGTGGCTTGCATCAAACTGGCGGTGGAATGGATCTACAATACCTGGTTTGCCTATAAACGGAAGCCATGGAGCATGTACTTGTTTCTCGTCATTGGCGTCCTCTTCGCCGTGGCACATCACTTGTTCTACCTCAAACTACACGACAAGGAAGCCAAAAGTCAATCCCTGATGCTTCGTTACGGGACTATCCTTGCATTTTGCGCTAAAGCAAGCTTCGGAACTGCCGTCACTCTAGCGTTTCAACAAAGGGCCTGGCTCGTGGTCCGGCACAGGATGGTTCGACTCGAAACAGTGGATTCCATATTTACCGCTAACTCCGATTTGGCTTCCCTCCTCAGCTGGAAAGCTATAAAGAAGGCCAAAGTAGCAACATGTCTTGCTGTATATTGCTGGGTCACACCTCTGGTGGTTGTGCTCACTTCAGAGACACTCTCTGTAGTTGCTGGAGCCAAAGAAGAAGATGGGTTTTGCTCATCTGTTCGCACCCTTAACTTTACTCACGAAGCATTGCATGACTTCCGTGACCCGTTGAGAATCAATGGCCGAATCGAATGGTCTGTCTCACGATGGAACACTACAGCTCCGAGTCTGGCCCCATCAGGAGAGTATGAGTTTGACTACTACTCCTCGCCTAGCCAACAGTTTCAATCGATGGTAGCCAACAGGGCTGTGTTCCTTCGAGAAGCTGCTGTTAGAGAGAATGCGGGCCTTGAGATATGCTCCGAAGGTTGGAACTGCTCCTATCTCGTTAGTTTTGTTGCACCTGGCTACGAGTGTCAGGAACTCGCGTCCGGAGTGGGTTCTAAGGTCAAGAAGCTTGGCGACTCTATGGCGCCCTTCGATACAAGCATCATCGCACCAGAGGGCAACTACACTTATATTGCCCTAGCCGATAAAGGCGACTATTCTGATCGGCAAATACTCTCCGGTGTAGCTGGCATCCCGGAACAAGACCCCCCATACCCAAAGAACTTGGGGGCTTTCCGAACTGAACCTGTTATTTGGGTCGGATACGCCACTGTTGATAACTATTCCATTCGGCAGCCGCTGGACCCAACGGCCGAGGGGTATAAAAATGCCTACACGCCGGTCATCTTCGGATGTGAGCATTACGAGGTGAACTATACTGTCCAGTTCAATTATACCAGTGGTGTGCAGTCTTACAATATCAAGCACCGCAAAAGTCTGAGAAAGGTGCTCGACACGACATACACCCCCGAAAGAGACCCTGACAAGCGGTTGCTGGATCGCACCCAGGCCGTCCCTAAAGAAAACTATGTTCTTCCATCTGAAATTGAAAAGTACCGCTTGACTGCAGCATATCATACAATAGGTCGTATGCTTCGATCTTACCTCAATGGAACTATCGAGTTACCAAATGTTGTTGCAGAAACGGAGGTTCTAACAACAACACTCATCACGCAACCCAACTACCTCGCAGTCAAGAATTTACAACGAGGGATTCAAAAGCTATACGACGACATTATCATCTCTTTTTTTTCAGAACCATCGTTTCTTGTGGTCTCTTGGGCATCCAACGGGGAACCATCAGGGAACATTCAAGGCGGGCCTTCGACGTCTTACCCGTGCATTCGTCAGCGATTAACCACATTTTTCGCTTACGATAGGGCGCAACTTCTTATTGTGTATGCGGTCAGTATCTCACTAGCACTAGTGGGAGTACTGCTAGGCGTACACGCCGTCTGGGACGATGGGGTGATGCGGGATATGAAGCCATCGTCGATTATAGAAGCGACAAGGGCATCGAGCCTGGACAAACTTCAGCCAAGTGGTGACGAAGATCATAGAAAGCTCAAGGTAGGGTATGGGCTAGTGCAGGATCAAGCTGGAGGGAGTGTTTATAGCTTTGGGTTGGAGGGCGATGTGATGCAAGAGCCCAGGCAAGCTTAGGAGGAAACAGAAGACTTTGCTTTGGGGCAGAGGATTTAAGGAGTAGTTGGCTGTTTTCTTTAATTAATTGTCGCGATTTATCAAATATTATTTTCTTGTCTGGAGCCCAAGTGAGTCATCATGCGACTATTATCAAGTGTCAGCCGCCTACTTGGACAGCCAACTAATAAGTTAGATAGCAACTTCATGGGCCTTTGCTCTGCTGCCCTCTGACCTTCTTCAGTGCATTGAGACAGAAGAATAATACGGACAGATCTATCAATACCTAAGCAAATCTACTAAATACAGAAGGCGACCTAGGAGCTGTGGTCTCCTATGATAGGAAAGATTTCGCAAGCTGCTATTACGTACCATATCAACTCAGCAAGTTAGGTAAAGCCTATGGGTCATCATAACCCTATCCTAATGCTTAAGATTAGTTAGTCAGAAGCTATCAAGATCCTTAGCTGCGTGTGAGCCTGTAGAATGCCCTAAGATAGGGATAACTAGACCCACAGGCTCTACCCAGATTGCTGAGTTGATACGGTATCTCGGCTCACCAGAAACTCTCTCAAGAGCAACTTAGCTTTTCCGCCAAGTAGATCTTTAACAGCTGACCCGTAAACGTTCCGCCTCTTGCAGTCATCCATTCATTCACTTCATGGCTGCGAATTCTGGAGACGTTTCTTTAGTTAGTAAACGATGCATGCATCCTGCCGTCAGAAGGCACAGGTTCAGCCCTCGGAATCTCCACTCCGAGTTACCCTGTTGCAAAAACAATAGGTGGCGCAGCGAAAAGTTCTAGATGCATAGAGCTGAACCAACAGTGCATATGAGGCACATGTAGACAAAAATGGCATGATTGGTGTCCATAAGTTCCAAGCAGCTGATTGGCGCCTGTCTTATCTCGACACGGGAGAGGCACAAAAAGAAAAGCAGCCACCATCGGAGGCTTGCTTAAAGGGGAACGCGCTTCTGCAGGCATGGATGCAGGACAGGATATTTAGACGCTTTGGGAACGCGTCGCTCAACGCCAAAACGGCAGTGCATACACGGTTGCACAAGACAGCGCTGATTAACCTGCATTTCGTGGCTTGCGAGAGCGCTAAACCGACTTGTCCCAAGTCCGATTGAGGAGTCTCGGACTTTTCATCGCTAATCTCTGGTTTCGTAAGTTTTCAGCCAAGTCCGAGCCAGCGCTAGCCCCGTCAAAGCCTGCCGACGGGCGGCTTGAGATTGCGAGACACGCCAGGGGCAGTGTTGTACGCCATGGCGCGGCAACGTTGTCGATATTTGATTCCATCCTTCGGCCTTCTGCCGTCCCGGCATCTCACGTAATGTAGGTGCTTCTAAATTAAAAAAAGCATGCATCAGGCGACGTTGCTGTCGTGGCAATCTCCGTGGGTACGCTAAGGCATGGACCCAGGTGATGGGCTGAAAAGGCGTGAAACACTAATCATCACTCAGCCCTGTCTGGGCCAGAGCTTGTGCATGAAACCAGCTGCCGCGTGCATTACAAACGGCCAGAGTATATAGTCTTCTTGGTGTAACTCGTTGCGGAGTATTTCGAGTCTTGGCTTCCTGTCAACCCGACTTCTCTTACACGACATAATCAACTCCAAGCTGTGGAACCAAAAGTCTCAACTGCACCCATGGTTGTCACGGTTATTTTGGCAGCCATTCTCATACCCTTGGCGGTTGTGCTAAAATGCATCCTCGACTTCAGCCAGAGTTCACTTTCGTCACTACCGGGACCATGGCACACAAAATTCACAGGCGTTTCCTTACTTTACGCGCGAGCAGCCGGAATCAGTCGTGAGCATATGCGTCAGCTTCACAAACAGTATGGTCCCGTCGTGAGAGTCGGACCCAAAGAGGTCTCCGTCAACAGCCTTGATGGCTACTACAAAATCCACGGCGTAGGGAGCCGCTGCACAAAAGCCCCCGTTTTCGATAAAATTCGCTTCAGCCATTCACCAATGCTATTCACCATGCGCGATCCCCAGGTGCACGCTCAGAGGAAGCGCGTCCTGGGTCGCAGCTTTGCCGCTGTGCGGCCAGAACAAGAAACCAAGATCCGTCGACTTGCGCAGCGCGCAGTTTCACAGATCAAGAAGGAGGCAGAAGGCGGCAAGGCTGACGTTTACAAGTGGTGGCGGTGCTTAGCCGTTGACGTCGTCAGTGAGATGGCGTTTGGGAAATCCTTCGAGCTGCTCGAGTCAGGCGGACAAGACTCGCCCGTCTTCAGAGCCTTGGAAAGCGCCGGTCAAAGTGTCGTTCTGCAGGCAGTATTGCCTGCAAGCCTCTTATCACTCGTCAAATGGTCTCCTGTCGACTGGCTTCGAGAGGCAGGACGGTGTACTGAGGTCATGTTCAACCGTGTGATGGTTGCTCTGGATGAATTGCGGCTTTCACCAAACACTCACAGCAGTATGCTTGGCCACATGATGAGTGCGACCGAGAAGGAAAAGCAGGGAGTGTTGAGCGATGAGCAGATGGCCTCCGAGGCAGCCATGATGATAGTAGCTGGCTCCGACAGCACAGCTGCTACGTTGACGTACGCCACGTGGGAGGTTCTCCGACGCCCAGTTCTGAGACAACAACTGGAAGATGAAGTAGCAGCCCTTCCTCCTGACTTTACAGCGCAAGACGTGGAAGCACTACCCCTTCTGAACAAGGTGCTGGAGGAGGTGTTGAGGCTCTACAACCCTGCAGCAGCCCTCGTCGAGAGATTGGCTCCTCCGAGCGGCATATCCATTCACGGCTGGGATATCCCTGGCGGCACAATGATCTACACGCAGTCGTGGCTCATCTCCCGCCTGGAGGAGATCTTCCCCTCACCAGACACGTTAGTGGCCCCAGCCCCAGTACAACCAACCAATCACTAATATGAGTTAGGTTCGACGTGACTCGATTTGAGAATCCGTCTCCAGAGCAAAAGAAGGCTCACGCACCGTTTAGCATAGGCGCGAGAAGCTGCATCGGCATGCATATGGCGCGAATGGAGATTCGTCTGACGCTCGCCCACTTCTTTAGGGAATGCAGGGGCTCGCGCTTACACCATGACATGACAGATGAGATGATGGCGCAGACCGGAGAGTTTTTTATAGTGCCCAAGGCAGGCAGATGTGACATAAATCTCCTTTGTGAAAATAGATTATAGATCAAATATCCCAAAATAGAATAATACCTTAGATTGACACTGATTCCACATGGCTCAGTCTACGGTGACCACTTGATGTCTGCAGACTAAATGATTCCATGAGTTGACGAGTTTAGTGTGCGTAACGTAATGTAGCATTGTTTCACGCCGGCGCATGCCCCTTGGGAGTTTAGTGTGTGACAAAGGAAGAAAGAGAGGAGCAAAATGAAATCATTTATTTGATGCAATGAATGTCTACGAAATCTATGCTTCAATTCGTCTATTGCCTAACTATCGTTGCCATTGCTCAAGTCCAACTTCATCCTATGTTTCTACTTCTTCAAGCTTCTTTTGTGATTTCTCCCAGCGCTAGTGTCTACTACTGCCATCAAGAGACTCTGAGCTTTGTTGGCACATGCAGCTGAGGGCTCTGTACCTTGCTATGCACCCATTGAAGACCAGACGATGATGCAGTCAACAGCCCAGCCGACACAATGAAAAAGGAAAGACGTTGAACAGTCGAGTACTGGTCGAACATGGGATAGGGATACCTACGCGCGTATTAGCGGAACATCCAGGGTCCAAGTCAGCTCTACCTGAACTCACCATCCATTTCGGGAAAAGCACAGCTCGATCCAGCACCAGTACGCCAGAGCCGAAACTGTACTAAGCGACATCATGCCGCGGGCCGTAATCTTCAATTGCGGGCTTAGAAGAATAAAATCGAGTAATAATAGAACCGCCGGCGTAAGGTGAAATCCGACATCTGGCCAGAAATCGATAACCATGTCTTCTGGCATGAGTAAGGTCGGGTCGTATGACCTTACTGTCCAGTAAAGAACCGAGATGACAACTTCAAGAGGCGTCGCCAGGATCGCGGTAGCGTTCTTGGCGTCAAAGAATGCATGGTTGAGGGTGACGTCGGCGAGGATTCCAAAGGAAAATGAGACCAAGGACGCGGCGAGGCCAATGACAGTGAGGAGCTGGAAATACCACCCAAAGGAGGGCGAGTAAATGGATTCCCACGTCGTCAGGAGGTAAAAGCTGTACACGAATGAGGAAATGCCGAAAGCATGGAACAAGGCCGCGAAAGAGCGGCCCGTTAGAGTGCTTGTTCTGGGAGAGTAGGCCATGTCAGACGCTGACTGAGTGGACCAAGTTTCGAGTGCAGAGTATCTTCGTTGGTTGTGAATGTCGCCGATATGGGCATGTAGTCGTAATAGCCACGAAAATGAGGATTGCCGCGTCGTGGAAGTGAGATGGTTGTTTATGTAAGTGTCCTCTAAGCCTCATGGGTGGGGGACTGCTAACGGGAGACAGAATGGGCCGAAACGAGCCCCTGTGTGTGGCTTTGGGGGCCGCTTTGATGCGTGTTAGGACTGCGCCTTGTCCGGTCGGCCTCGACTGAAAGCGTCTGCGTCCGGCACCTGGGGCCAAAAGGGATTTCCCCGGGAGATCCGACTTGACGCTTTAGTGCTGATCGCTTAGAAGCAGTGGAGATTGAAACGATATGAATCGGATCCTTCGCGCCGGCAGATCCTACTTTATTGGCTGACGTGAGCCCTTAGGGCTGGCCAGGTAGCGTGCATGAGCTGAACATCAACATTACATATACGATATCGCTGCACATGTAATTTACCGCTTCCGAGCATTCCAGCGCCAAATCACAAATCAGAGTTTTTCAGGATCAAGCCGGATCTACGCGGCCTAACCGCCCTTCCGCGCCACGTGTACGTGGAATCATCTACACAGCCTGCCTGCAGAGCGTTTGATGCGCTGGCCGCTGGTAATGGCTCATCTCCACTGCTGAGCGATGACTGGCTTGTTGGGGGCGGCAGGCAACTTTGAGGCAATCACGACAAAACGCAGTACTCGTTGGCCCAGGTCAAAGAGCCGCAGGCGAGCTAACCGCCAGGGAGTGTATCACATGCGTGCCTCGGAATAACTCAACTGATTCATCTGGCCTTTTTGCTACCCTGTAACATTAGTGAGCGACTCCTTGACTTTGATTAAGCTGTGGAATCTGGTGGCAGCTCATATACAAAGCTTCTAGAAATAGTACGAATTGCGTCTAAATTACATGACATAAATATTAAATATTCGTCTGAAAAGACTATAAGCCCTCGTAGGAAATAAAACACATCGTGCAATACTAGCCGAGCAGAATAGTTATTGTCCGAGTGTCCACCTTGCTCCAATGCTCCTTGTCAATCTTGGCTAATGCTACTCGGAATGCGACATTCTCTTCCCATTCTATTAACATGACATTCTGACTCGTTACGTGGTGGCATCCACGAACGTGGGCAACGCATCCACAATCTGGCCCTTCTAGAGATGTGCAGACCTCGTCGCTTTCGTCTTCTGCATTCGACGAGAGAAGAATAGACTCGCAAGACACTTTTGAAGAGATGCTAAAAAGTCGAGAAGGGACCAATATCGTAGTCATAGTCTCTCCAGTGGAAGTCTGTAGTTGGGCGAGGACGTTCTCAGGCAGCTCCTCGCCACTCTCCTCTCCGTCAGCCTCTTCATATGACAAAATGAGCTTTGCCGTCTGCGCAGTGAAGTGTAATAGGCCATAATCCGAGATATCTGACGTGGAAGACAGCAGATCGATAGCCTTGCCGGCTCTGCTTGGTGATAGTGACTTTTGATATGCGGCCGGCATCTCTTGCCCCAACTTCACCGATTCGTGCCATTCGACTTCAGAAATAATGGAAGCACCACAAGGGTCAACAAACGAGATCTCAGAATTAGTCGACAACCATGACCATGAAGGGTATGGGAGGTCGTATCGGACATCATCCTGATGAATGCGGTATTTTGCATCTCGGGAGTGCATACCCCTGCATGTCTGGTTCCAGAGCAAAGTTGCATCCAGTCTTTCGTACGGGTGACCCCAGATGTAGCCTTGAGGAAACTGAGGGGCCTGTAGTTTGAGAAGACCCAGGAATGCCCAAAGAGTATCACTGTCGTCTTTGAAGTGCCGCGGGTTGAACTTCTGGACCAGTCGGCAGTAAAAGCCAGTACGGCAGGTTTTATGCCGCCTTGTCTCATCTTGGAGCGAGGTGATGTTGTTGGCCGCCAGCTTCAGCTTGGATGAGTCGCCGCACAAATCTTCACGCCGTGTGCCAGCACGACAACACCAGTAGATTTGACTGTCTGTAAAGACAAGACTGCGGCGCGCAAGGACAAACTCCTGAAATGTCCACCCCCTTGTGTTCCATATACTATTGTGTAGCGCCTGCTGAGCATCTTGTTGGATGGTTATGAGCTCAACTCCATCAATTGTTTCGCTCGTTTGCCAACTGGATCTTTTCGTACCGTAAAGTCCTGGAAGGCCCGCAAAAGCATCACTGCCAGAAGCAGCCACAATGACAAACTCGGCAAGTTTAAATATGCTGTCCATGATGGGAAGCTGCTTTTGTTTGTCATCGTCGCAGTCTTGGATGATGCAGAGGGAATCCACCCAAAGGTATCGCTCGCCAAGATCCCGCACCAACTGCATAGAATCGGCTATGGTACGAGGGATGCTTGCGTGGTCCAGGCCGCTTGGACACGAGTATCGCGTCAATGTGTCCTGAGTCAACAGCGGTGCAGCTGAGCCCCAGACATATGACAAAGCGACGTATCTCTCTGTCAGGGATGCTTTGACAATCTTGCCTTGTTGCACATCGACTAGCCGGATCCATTGACTGATCGGTCGTTGTTCTGTGGGAGCATGGCATTGATTATGCCACTTGCTACAAGACTGTATCCATTGTTGGATGCGCTCAATGCTGGCTTCTTCTGGAACGAAGACTCCCCTGAATTTGTCATGATGGGTACAGGGGTCGTCGCATTTTCTGATGATGGCTCCTGCCAGTGCCAAACTGCCCCATCTTTGGATTCCTACCTCGATCGAAGCGTCCATCCAGCTGGGATCTCCCACATCAAACGGTCCGCTGATGGCGTCAGAGGCGCATAATCTGGTTCGAAGCTGAATAGGTTGCTCGGCCAAGGAATCCCCGGTTTCTGCGTGGTTAAGAAGAGAGATAATGAGGCGACAGCCGGGGCAGCACTCTCGTTCCAAGATATGCTGAAAAGGCCCCATGTGAAAGTGCATAGCAGGATGGTCTTGCTCACCCAACATACCCGTCGAAGAAAGAGAAACAAGATCAACTTTCTGACAGGCACAACAGAGTCCATCGGGATGACTAGACGACGGTTCGGTCTTGACCTGGGAAACGTCCACGCAAGACATGCTTGATCGAAATGTAGACGACAAGATGAGTAAAGTGCAAAGACGGTAAAGATGCAGTTCCTCCGGTGACACAGCAGGGAGGGTTGTTATTGAGCAGTTTAATTTTTATTTGGCTATGATGCCACGAAAGAGAATTGAGTTCTTTATTGCTGTGGAAGCAATTAGCTCTTGAAGGAGTAGAGCGCTTATGGTATAGAAAGAAGTTAAGATGGTTCGCCAAGCAAAACCTGACTGAGTGAGTGGCTTGTTTGTTGACCCCGCTGACATTGGATGTCATGGCATGCCTTGAATGCTGCAGCTGTCAGATTAGGCAGCAATGCGGTTAAACCACTCGACTCTTGTCAACTGGCACCTTTGATACCTGGCCTGATTTTGATTGGGCTCCTGCTATTGTCAATGTTAACTTGCGAAATACGCCAGCGTTGCATTGTGCCTTTTCGGTTGTTAGTGCGGCTCTAGGGAAGCAACTTGACGCCCGAGGCAGATGTACATTAGTGCCCGCCTGATTGAATTGTATGGCAACTGATGCGAACTATATGTTTAAGACAGTGGGCTGACGTAGTAAAGGTTCTGGCTGCAGAAGAAAAATGTCAAGACACAAACGGTCAGCATCCCGCTCGGTACACCAAGTCTCGTGGCAGGCACAAAGCCCGAATCGGCGGGATATTCTACATTTGGCTTCGCCTTGGTTAGATAGCGTAAGTTAAAGTGCCGACGGGTGCCAGAAGCATTGGCTCTATGTCAGTTATTGGTATGCCTGTGTAAACTGAAGAATATCGTTATGCAGTGATAGTTGTCTGGTACGCACCATCAAAGACCCCTCAGATTGAGCTGTGCAAGGTCTCTGGTCCAAGCATGCACTGTCCTCCATAGGCCACATACTCAATCTGGGGTAGTCAGAACACGAAACATTGCATGGACCCTATTAGCCATATGCTGAATGAGACGCATTATTGTCAACCTGGGTATTCGCCTTCTACCTTGGAGGCACGTCTGAGAATAATGTAAACATATTGGCTTGTGGCCACGGGCGCGATCTGCAATATCTGGCTTTGATTTCGGCTCACAGGTTCTGCAATAGCGTGATGTTCTTATGGCCTAGACGGAATCTTCTGCCTAAGGACGGCTAAGAACCCGAAGTTCAGGCGGGCCAAGTCAGGGCACATACTCACGCGAACGCACTCTTGGGGTTGATGGATATGCCCTCCACGTTTTCCATTCTTTTAGATTCGGTGTTCAAATTGAATAGACAATTGACCAGAACAACCATGGTTCAAGAGAAAGAAACTAGTTAAATAGTGATACTCGTTGGAATATATACAAGTTAATAAATGCTCTAACTGGCCAGTGGTTGGTGATACCCCTTGAAAGGAACCGCCAAGACCAAGAAATGCCGCGTGTGGCGTGATGCTTCAATGTATGCAATCCGACAAGCGAGCTGGAATAGCCGTTTAGCCCCCAGTCATGTAACGCGATCAGTGCCAACCTGTCAGGTATTGCTACATAATGTGACATGACCAACAGCTCACTGCCCTCAACAAGGGTCCTGTTGTGGGGACCCCCTCATCAAAGAGACATTTAAAGCGGTCTGTGTTTTCTTTTTCCCTCCCCACGGGTCACTGCTCGAGCTATAGGGCTTACGGAAACTTGCCTAGTCTATCTCGCGTTACTTTTAGGTACGAGAAGCAGTCATGTCGTCTCCAAAGTCGCGGCAGTCCAACTCGCCGACCTCACGATCCCCGCCAAGCCGCCAGTCGCCTGCTGCGTTGGCTCAAGTAGCCGAGGGCCAGGAACCCGGAGCCACCATTGAAGTTGTAAGGCCAACCCAGGATCGCTCTATAGCTCGTCTTTACTCACCAGAGGGTGACCACCGATAGGATAATGACTCTGACTCTTCTTACTCTCTGTCGTAAGTTGAAATCCAATTTCAAGGTTTACACAAGAAATAATTTCCAAACTGTTGCAGGACTAGAGTTACTGATACCGAGTCCCTGAGGTCTTCCATTCTGAGCCATAAGTGGGAAAATGGACGCCGATATCACTCTTATCAGGATGGGTCTTATTGGTGAGCACTCTTGAGACCATACATAGTTTTCACTCATTACAGCCAGATCACTCACACAAAATCTAGGGCTCCGAATGATGATCGTCAACAGGAAGCTGAAGACCTTATGTGAGTTCCACGAGGTAGCCGCTCTTCTCTGGCTAACGTGTTCCATCAGGCATGAGGTTTATAGAATTCTCCTGAATGACCAGCTCTACGAAGCTCCTATTGGCGAGAATCCCCAAGTGAGTTTCGTATTCTCGAATCACATGAACTTGACATCTAATTGCTTGTCTAGAGGGTTCTGGACTTGGGTTGTGGCACTGGTATTTGGGCAATGTGAGTGCTTTAGACACTATTCAAGCAGAAGCCCTAACAGCTGCCGCAGTGAATTTGCCGATTTGCACCCATCTGCAGACGTCCTTGGTGTGGATCTTTCACCTATCCAGCCTGGCTTTGTGCCACCGAATTGCAGATTTGAAGTTGATGATATCAATCAAGAGTGGACTTACCCGGATGACCACTTTGACTTTGTTCATATCCGCGCCATGATGGGCTGTATCCCCGACTGGGACGAACTATACGAGAAAGCTTTCAAGTTTGTCATTTCTGATAATTATGTTGATCGATAGTCCTAACCCGTGACAGGCATACTCAACCTGGAGGCTGGGTAGAGAGCGTTGAGCTTTGGGGTGCTTCCAAGTGCGATGATGATACTTTGAAGCCTACCTCACCCCTATACACGTGGATAGAGATTTTCAAAAAGATTGGCAACTTGACTGGCAAGCCCTTTTTCTGGGACACCAAGATGGGCGAATCAATCACCAAAGCAGGCTTCATTAATCTCAAGGGCCGAAGGATCAAGGTTCCTATTGGAACCTGGCCCAAAGATAAAACACTCAAGCAGTGGGGTGCCTGGAATCGCCAGTTCCTGCTGCAGGGCCTTGAAGGGTTTTCTATCCGGGGTCTTACAGAGATGTTGGGAGTAAGTGTTTACTCTACATGATGCAGAGATCCAGAGACTAACAGGCGGCCACATAGTGGAAGTATGAGGATGCACAGTTATTTCTGTCAGATATGCGCAAGGAACTGACTGACCCAGCGCTCCATGCCTATCTCGACGTGTAAGCTCTTCCTATACATTTTTGAGTCCCCCTTGGTGATAGTATAGTGTGCTGACACCAGACGCAACGTAGGACCGTCTTTTATGCCCAGAAGCCAGAAACTGCAGAAGCGGAGGCCTGATCTTCACTGTTTGGAACCAACAAGTACCACATATTTGCACTGCTGAGCAAACAATAACTAAGATCGCGGCACAGTAGGATAGAAATAAATATCATGTGATAACTACTCACGCTCAGACGAGACTCACGGATATACAACAAGCCCAAATTATATTCGGTTCTCTTATTTCGCAAAGCTACTCGTCCTATTGTATGCCTGGTGTGTCTCTCGCCTAACGTTGCTTTTAACTCCTAAGTTTTCGAGTGAAATGTAATACCATATCTTTTTTTTAACAAGATAATCACCTGGTATATATATCTTTACCTATATCTTAGGAGGTTACTAGTTACACCGGTGACATTTTACTGGCTGCTTACTCTAGGTGGTGGCAGATCATGACAGTTACCTTAGTACCTAGGTACTAAATAGTCTTGTTAACTCCGCTCACTTCAGGGTTTCAATATCCCACTTTTACATACTTAAAACCCTTCTATAGTTGGGATTGGTTATAATTGATTATTGTTAAGATAATAAATGAGCAAGTTTTTCACATGCGATTTACCAGCGAGAGTGGCTTAGGATGCTATCAGCGCTACGCTACACTGCTATTGGTTCAAGTTCATAAAAGTGAGCAAATTTCGCGGGCTGGTAAATGTGGGTCAATAAATCCTCCCAGACAAATCCGATTTATAATCCTCGCCCAAGCGAAGGGAACAAGATGCCGGATTTCAGGCACGCATATCCGTAAACTGCTTCGAATTAAGAGCGACACCACACACTCCCGACACCTGTCACGAACCAATGGTCCGACGCAATGGTGCTGAAAAGTCATCCATCAGCCAATCTCGCAGCAAGATTAGTTTAGGCGGCCAGTTTCACTTCATATCCATCCAAAATCCAGATGACGCCAAAGACCGCACAGCGACGCGCTCGGCCCGGTCGCATGCCGTAGCCCGGGGCATCGAAGCCAAACGAAAGCTCCAACAAAAGTCGGGGCATAATTTCCGTGTAACGGTTCTGAAAGATGATCCTAGTCGGCCTGCGAGTGAAAGAGAACCAAGCCAGTCTCTTGTCGCGTCACCGTGTTCCTTCACCGCATGCGCGCCTGGCCCGTTTCAGATGCTTGCTGCAGAGTCGCCGAGACTATATGCACTTCTTAGTGGCTGTAAGATTTTACACGCTACTAGAATTACCCGGAACATGGATGTTTACTTACATGGGTTGGTGTAGGCAAAGCCCAGCAGGCCACCGGGCCAATCTTTGACGTTTCAGACGAGCTTGTGCTCCAGAACTTTCGGACAGTTCTTCGAAAAGGAAGAGATGACGACGCTCTTTTAAGCGCCATAATGGTAACATTTGCATTTGCCGTCGCTCCTGGCAGCATTGGCAGGGAGTTCCTTGGGTACCAGAGCGAGGCTCTGAGTTCCATCCGTCGAAGGATAAGTTCTCCGGCCATGGTACCTTCAGAGTCAACACTGGGTGCTATTCTATTACTTGCTGGTATTGAAGTATGCACAACTTTCTTTTACGTCCCTAAATCTGGCCAGCTTGTAGTCACGGAAAAAGACTAATATTTTGATGATGCAGGCTCGGCTGGGTATGCCGCGTCAGGTCCAATTTCACATGGGGGCAATACAACGGCTTCTTGACGTTTGTCGATCAAAGGGTGTCTACCTGAGTGACAGCATTAAACGCGCTATATTCTGGTAAGCAACAAAGCAGCTTCTATGGGTACCTCCCTTCTCACACTGACCACCAGGCAAGATTTGAACTCCTCAGTTATGTCCGGGTCGAGCCGCGTTGTCGACCACACAACTTTCTCCGAGCTTCTATGGACAAGAGACCCCTTCTCCCCAACTTTCTTTATTCTGCCGCCTGGATTTGAACCCCATGTCCATTTACTGGGCAAAGACTTTGCCGAGGTGCTCAAGGATGTCTATGCATTGCAATGCATACGCGACTCTGACCTTTTCGGGGTAGAGGACGTAATAGCAATGGCCCATGTTGATAATCACCAGGCATCTATCCAGTCAAGGCTGGTGAGCTTACCAAATCGCTCCTCTATCTCAAAGTGTTGCCACTTGGCTGCATATCTCTGCGCTTCCATGCTGCGCTGCAAAGTTTGGCGCGATTCAACCATTCCCGTAAGTAGAGCGCATCCCAACGTAAGGTATGTCTGGATTTTAGTGACACTGAGTATTATAGTCTCACCTCTCGTTGCAACTTCTCTTCGAACTACATCAAGCAAATGACGATCCTGTGTGGAATGAACAGCCGCGTTTGCTAGCTTGGCTGCTGTACATCGGTGCATCGTTTGCCCCAACGGGAAGCATTCGATCAGATTACATAGCTCTGTTACACTTTAACCGCAAGACTAGATTGAGGGGACTGTATACATCGTGGTTGGAATTAGTTGAAATACTGAAGCAGTTCATTTGGTCGGAAAAGGCGTTTGCCGCGCAGGTTAAGGCGTTCTGGGACGAAAGTTCTGCCTGCATAGGCCAGACCAAAATTGATTGATCAACATGATAATAACATAACTTGAATTTCCTTGCTATTCGATTGGAATAATTACTGTTTCATCTCTCGAGCGACTTGTTCAGAAACTTCATGATGCACCAACCAATTTGTCATCCTGCTGACCGCTCTCACGACGTGAATGGGTCCATTTCGTATTGGGGGAAGATGACTGGCCAAACATTTGCCTCCGTACCCACTTTCCCAAACAGGAAATATCTCTGTTCCTTATTGGGAGGCATCTCTGTTCCGTGCTAGGGCTATCTCGTTGCCGTAATTTGTAAGAAGAAATTGCTCAGGGGAAATAGCTTCCATCCGAATACTGTGGCAGGCCATGGTATGAGTAGTATAAATACTTGGACATCCTCGGCGTCTGAGAGTTGAATCCTCATCATTCTACCATCGTCGAGAACAACCATTCACAAGCCTTCAACCATGTCTCAATCACGTCTTTTAACACCCCTCAAGATAGGCCATGTCGAGGTCCAGCATCGCGTCGGCATGGCTCCCCTCACTCGCCTACGGGCGACCGACGACCGCGTGCCCTCGCCTCTGATGAAGGAATACTACAGCCAGCGGGCCGCTGTACCTGGCACCCTTATTCTCACTGAAGGAACCTTCGTATCACCCTCAGCCTGTGGTGGCTTCACCAACGCACCAGGCATATGGAACCAAGATCAAATTACTGCCTGGAAAACCATCACCGACGAAGTCCATCGCAAAGGATCCTTCATCTTCTGTCAGCTGTTTGCCATGGGTCGTGCCGCCGATCCGGAGGTGGCACGAAACGAGGGCTTCCCTATTGTAGCACCTAGTGAAATTCCGATAGAAGAAGGTACCGCAGTTCCAAAGGCCATGACCATCGCCGAGATCAAGCAGACGGTCAAGGATTTTGTAGACGCTTCAAGGAACGCCATTCAGGCGGGGTTTGATGGCGTCGAAATCCACGGTGCGAATGGCTACCTCCTCGACCAATTCATTCAAGATGTCAGCAACAAGCGTAATGATGAGTATGGAGGGAGTGTTGAAAACAGGACCCGCATACTCGACGAGGTCATCAAGGCTGCTGTCGATGCCATCGGCCCAGAACGCGTCGGGCTTCGCTTGAGTCCATGGAGTACCTTCCAAGGCATGAGAATGGAGAATCCGATCCCGCAGTTCACCGACATCATCAACAAAGCCAAGCAGTCAGACATCGCATACCTACACCTCGTTGAGTCGCGGGTAGCTGGCAGCGATGACTATGATGGCCACGACCGACTCGATTTTGCATACGATCTCTGGAACGGACCCCTTCTTGTTGCTGGCGGATATAAGCCACAGGAGGCACAGACACTTGTGGATGAGAAGTATCCCAACAAGGACATCGTGGTCATATTTGGTCGATACTTTGTCTCAAATCCCGATCTCGTGTATAGGATCAGAGAGGGTCTGGAACTCAGTGCCTACGACAGAAAGACTTTTTATATCTACAAGTCACCTGTAGGTTACTCGGATTACCCGTTCAGCAAGGAATATCTGCAAGCAGAAAACATTCAATTAGCTTAGTTCTGTAGAACCGCAGAGTAGAACCGATCTAGTTATAGGCAAGAGACATGGGAGTTCATACTCGTTTATTTACATGTGAGCTCCTCAGATGTTTATCCCTATTTGCGCTGCCCACAGGGTTGTACCATATGTAGAGTCTAGGACCTGCAATTCGAATGCTAAGCTCTGTTACATGAACTCTTCTCGGCCTCAGAATCATACAAGCGACAAGCTGAACTCCCGCCTGACGTGCACTAGATGTAGCATGAACAACCTTTCTTCGCATCCTCGGAGCATGTTGTTGTGATGAGGACTTAGGAAACGGATAATCTGTGCACAAGATGGAAGCTTTAACTAAAAGTAATCAAACATATTTTACACTCAGCCTCATGCTAGGTATACACTACCGGCTAATAGGTCCTACTTATTATTCGGCAGACCTAGAACCTTTGACGTTCCCGCGCCAGATCGTCAAGATGTTCTCCACTTCTTGATACGCCCTAGGGGCCTCTTTCGCTGTTAGATTGCGAAATGGGTATTTGAACTCTGTGTACCGGTCCAGAATATGTAATCGGATCGCATTAGCTGTGTCCGTCATCTGCTTCTCAGCCGTGCGGCGATCAAACGGTGTCGCATAGCGTCGACGGATTTCACGCCTGTCCTTTGCTGGCATATAGGGGTATTCCTCGTCCAGCATGTACAGCCAACTTGCTTCTGCCATCATTTTCTCTGCATTCTTGTCAGATTTGACCTTCTGGGCGATCTCATGCGGTACGTAGATGCCCAAGGGTTTGGAGTCCTGCCCCTGTGAAAATAGTAAGTTGATGAGAGTACAAACAAAGCTTGTGTACGATGCTTACAAAACGAAAATAGACCTTTTTTTTCGCCTCGTTCGCTAGAAGACGGCACCGTCGAGTAATAGAGGGGCTCCCAGTACGTACGAGGACGTATCCTGGAGGTGCGGGCCGTTTGCCTGGCAAACACTGCATAGCAGTTAGTTATGTGCGAGCCCACAGGATGGCATGAAAACAAATAGATAGTATATCAAGCTTACCACTTCTCCATGTTTATTTGTATAAACGTTCCTGACGCTCCCGACGCATGTTAGGCGGGCGGGCGCACACTTGACCCTAGAGGCGGTAATGGGGAGCTGCGTTGCGTGCAGAAGACTTGAGGCCGGCACTGTCAATGCACGAGATAAATTCACCAGATGAAACATTTCTGTGCTTCTCTAGAGGAACCCAAGGAGGTACATGATTGTGGGCGAAACGGAAAAGAACAACGAGCTTGGAGGTTGGTGGAGCAAAGAAAATGGCGGGCAAGATTGTGGGGCACATTTCATCCAATCAGAAGTTCACGATAAGAAGTAATAAGAAACGGCTAACGCCTCCCGCGATTTAGAGGTAAACAGCCCAGTAGATACATACGTACACTGTGGTCATGTGACTTCCCCTTGTAATCTCACTGCCTGATGCATTCTCTCATCGGGACAAGATCTATCAGTCCTCCATGACCCTGAAGAATCTTCATGCTGTTCTGTCATATCTCAATAAAACCATTTCTCATGTAACCAGCCTCCAAAAAAGCCACGCCATAAAATATTGACAAGGAGGCTGGTGAAAGACAAAGGATCAAGGCCCTGTGGCTCTCAGTAGAATAGTCACGTCCTATCGCACTTTCCCAATATTATTTTGATGTGCCTTATTTTCCTTTTTCAGAACCCTGGTCTCCAACATAACTGATACCAGCGCAGCATCCCTTGAGCGGCGTAAGACGTCGTTCTAAGAGCCAAACCGTCTTTTACTAAAGAAAAGTCGTTCTGCATTAACTTTTCACGATATCGAACAAAGACAGTGGTTTGCTTTGTTATATCATGGGGCATGCTAAGGCATGCCAGTTTAGACAACAAAACAATCATGTCTTCACCTGCTGACGGATTTCAGCCTCAGCATGATTTCTTTGACAAACGAAGCACCAGTTCGCGCGGTCCCATTTGGCACAATCTCTTTGTCACAGCCTGAACCATATCGCACTAAGCAGAGAATCAAAGAGCCATTCACACGTCGACAACATTGGGCTTAATCAGCGGTCTGCCAAAGTGGATTCTGCTTAGCTGTGTGTATTCCACCTCAAGCAAATAGGGCCATGCTCATGTGTGCTTCAGTCTTTGTATTTGCCGGTGGTTCGCCTTCCTGCCTGTTCCACAACCGTCCAACCAAGGTGTGCGACATCCTGGGACAAAAGGAAAGAGAGACAAGAGTGCCTACCATCCCCTTCTAAGGTTTCATACGCAATGAAAGGAACAGACATCAGGGTCGAATTTTGTGAGCTGTCAGAAGCGCGAATTGCTAACTACATGGCGTTCATTGTGAGGATTGGTTCTTTGAGATAGGCCACAGTAACCTCTTTCATGTCACTCTACTGAGTTTTAAATAAACCTCGGTTTCACCTCATGAACTTCCTCCGTGTTAGTTCCTGTCATCCCTCCTTCTTATCGACGCAAACAGGCAAACTCGGAACATAAACCGAAGCCTCAATCAAACATACTCTTGGGAAACCATTACCCCAGTGCCTGATTGTGCATAAAACAAAGGTAACATTAACGCAAACTTATTCCTTGCGCACCACCAGAGGCCTAACACTCTACCAGAGCGAAAATGAGTGATGCTCCTGGGTGGCCAAACCGAGCTCTTCCTGCACCACCTGGGTTGCAGGGGGGCGCGGGTGAAATCAGCCAGGCCTACCAGGACGCTCAGGAACGTTTGCAAGCCCTGGCCCAGCGTCAAATGCTACATGAAAACCATGCAAAAGCAATGAAAGCCGTTATTGATTCCCTCATCCAAGAGATCCAAATCGGTGACATGATGATCCACGGCGCGCAAAACACGAATATCCAAGCATGGTTGCAGGCACAGAATTTCATCAGTGCCCTTGGCTATGAGTCCAAAGAGCTGGAGATAAAGTTCGCGTCTCTGAAAAACACCGATGACCAACTGAAACAGCAGCATCAGTGTCTTGTAAGCCTTGCCTCGCAGCCGGGGCTTGGGGCCTTCGATGGGAACGCCGACGATCTTGCCGCGTCCGCTGCCGCCTTCTCTCTTCTCTTTCGCCAAAAGCAGATTCAGGACATTCAGAACGTTTTCGTTCGATTCAACAATTGCATCAAGATTTTCAGCCAGTTGTATGATTTGGAGGCGAAACTTCTGAAGGAACAGTCAGCTTAAAGAATAGGGTGCAACTCTGGAGCCTCCTAACCCTAACCCTAACCCTAAGTTGACCCTACCCAAGTGAGTCAGTGAGCAGAACTTGGACCGACCCAATGGTCTATTTGTCCGGCCCGAGTGAATAGGAAGGAGCGAACCTCTTAGGATATTTCAAAGGGTAAATGGAGATCGGTGCCGGTTGAAGGTTGGGGGCTGGGGATTACTATAGCACTATTAGCATCTTTACTTGTACCTTGACTCAGTTATGCACGTCTATTGCAAGCAGTCAGCCAACGAGTTGGTAGAGCAATATACTTTCTTCCTCGATGAAAAAAAAGCGATGACAGAGACTGCGTCATACAATATTGGCAACTTCATGGACGTAGGGGTCAAAGGAAGGTCTAGGTCACGTGTCTCCTTCACTCATCTCAATCCCACATCGACGTGCCAGGTCATCCGAGTCAAGCAAGGGTTTGCAAATATGAGCAAAGATATTATATACCGTAAGTACAAGACGTAATCGGTCAAACCCTCTCAAAATTATATACAGTTTGAAACATCTCCTCAACCTCCCATGCGCACAAGATGACCGTCAGTGTACATTATGCCCTAAAAGTTGACGTCACCTTCGCATTCACGCCCGCTGTAGAAGATTTCGTTGAGGTCGTTGAGAATGAAGCCTTTTTGCCTTTGGGCTTCCTGTGATGGGAGGTCTCTTTTGCCTCCGTGGTTGTTGAGGTCGAAGTCGTCGAGGTCCTGCTTGCCCTATGACCAGAATCTTCGGTTTTCTTGGGAGCCGACGTCGATTTAGTCGAGGTTGACCGTGTAGTTTTCTTTCCCCTCGAGACCGACGAGGTAGAGGCAGAGGCGGAAGTCTTGGTAGTCTTTTTGCTTTCAGATTCAGAAGATTCTTCCTTTCCATGCCCCTTGGAATCTTCAGTCTTTCTCGGGAGCGATGTTGAAGTGGTCGACGTTGATTTTGTAGTAGTCTTGCGGGATGAGTCCTCTGCCTTCTTAGTGGCTGACTTTGAGGTTGCCGTGGTCTTGTTTTCAGAGTCTGCCGAATCATGTTTCTTTCCTCCCTTCTTATTAGAAACCTTGACTTTTGCCACTGCTGGGGTTGTGGTTGCAGTGGCTGAGCTCGACCTTGAAGTCGAGGTTGAGGTGGTCGAAGTTCTCCTCCCCCTTGAGTCTGACGCGTCCTCGGTCTTCTTGGCAGATGACTTTGAGGTTGTAGTAACCTTTCTGTTAGAGTCTGACGAGTCCTCTGCCTTGCCTCCCTTCTTGGAGTCCTCGGCCTTTACTGACGAGGTCGCGGTTGAGGTCCCTGACGTCGAAGTTGACTTCGAGGTCTTCTTTCCTCTAGAGTCGGACGAGCTTTCGGTCTTTTTGTCTTCACCAGAGTCCTTTGTCTTTGTCACTGATGGCGTCGCCCTTGTCGAAGCGGTAGTAGTTTTCTTGGTCGTCCTCCCCTTGGAGTCCTCCGCCTTTCCCCCTTTCCCAGAGTCATCAGTCTTCGTCGCAGATGAGGCGGAAGCCGTTTTGGCTGTTGTCGTGGTCTTCTTCCCCTTTGATTCGGACGAATCCTCCGTCCTGCCTCCTTTGCCTGAGCCTTTCGTCTCTGTCTCCCTACCAGAGTCCTCAGCCTTGGACTTCGATGAGGTTGAGGCGATTGAGGTAGCAGACGTGGTCTTCGAGGTTGAGGTTGTCCTTCCATTCGAGTCGTCGTCATCCTTGCCTTTACCGGAGCCCTTACCCTTGTGGCCCCTACCAGAGTCGTCGTCACTACTTCCTCCTTTGGAAAGCAAAACCACAGTTGGCTCAGAGGTTAAAGACGTCTTCGTGGTAGACTTTCCGCGTGGCTTGACTGTCGAGGAAGCCTTAGCTTGGACATTGACTATCTGTGAGGATGTCGAGGTTGATGCGGTCGTAGTTCTCCTCCCCTTCGAAGTTGACGATCTTGTAGTCATAGAACGATGCGAAGTCCTGATAGTAGAACTCTTGGCCTTCAACTTAACAAGCACTGAAGTCGGAGTTGCTTTTGAAACTGAAGATGTAGTGGTTTTGCCCCCCTTTGACCCATTCTGTACCGAACGATGTCGATGGGAAGATGTTTCTGTCGAGGAATGCTTCTTAGCTTGCACACGAACGACTCCCGAAGTCGATGTGGCTGTCGTCTTGTGGACCGATGTGGCGGAGGTTTTCCGAGTCGGAATAGCCTGTACTTTGACGTTCACGGGCTTGTAGATTGAGCTCGCCTCTCCCTGGACCCTCACGACTGAGCGTGTTGTGGTGGTGGTGGCTTTGGCTTTGACATTGGCAACTTTGGAGGTTGACGTTGCTTTTACCTTAGGGGTCGTGCGAGTACTGGTGGGCCTATGCTTCAAGTGGGCTACCTCCGAGGTAGTGGTAGTAGTAAACTTGGCCTTAGCATTGACAACTCTTGAAGTCGAGGTTTTCCGCGCCGGGCTAGTTCTAACTTTTGTGGTCCTGTGCTTCAAATGGGTGGCCGCGGAAGTAGTGGTGGTAGTAGTTTTGACCTTGGAAGTCGACGTCTTCTTCGCCTGGAGCATTACAGCCGGACGACTAGTAGTAGTAGCTTTCGCCTTGACATTGACAACCTTTGAAGTGGAAGTTGTCCTAGCCCGGGTCGAAAGAGTAGTAACCTTGGAATGGGAGGTGAGGTAATCTTGAACCTTGACAACAGGCTTCGAAGTCGGCTTGGCAGGAGAGACCTTCTTGACCGGGCTGATCCTATAGACATTCAGTCTACTGGCTGCACCGCATTTCTGCGTCTTGTCGCCCCTACAGGGCATCTTGCAATGAGCCTCAGGGGCCTCGATGCTACCGCTAGACGGGCCCTTGTTGCTACAGTAGCAATCGTGGCTATTCTCGAGTCCGATGTAGGCAAGTCCCTTGTCAGAGCAGAACTCGGCGCACATGTCGACTGTCATCTTGGTACTTGTCTTCTTGGCCTTGCTGAGGGCCCGACCACCATCGCCTTCTGTATAGCAACCGAGGTATTTCTTCTGGAGGCCGAAGCTCTCAGGACTCGCCATGGGCGTATACATCGTGTTATTCCAGATGGATATACGATTGCCAGCCCCGCACTTCTGCGTGGCATCGCCTGCGCAGGGCATCCTGCAATCGCCGTCAGCCGCCAGCGTAGCTTGCGTCTTGGGCGCGTAGCCGCAGTAGCATTCGCGACCGTACTCCATGCCGAAGAGGGGATAGTTGAGCTTCTTGCAAAAGGCAAAGCATGTATCGAGAGACACAGAAGAGCCGGTGAAGACGGCACTCGGGAGTGTCCGACCACCAGGACCTCCATCGGTATAGCAACCCGAGTAGACGGCAGCACCACCAAGGGCTGTGATGGGCCCTGTTGACTTATCAGGCTGAGTGATCTTCCAAACGCTCAGCCTGTTTCCTGCACCGCAGTAGCTAAAGATGTTGCCGCGGCACTGCATCGAGCACTGGGTAATGTCGGTGATGTTGTTGCTGGTGATGGAGTTGCCGCAGTAGCACTCTTGTGAGTACTCAGTTCCAGCAAATGTGTAGCCACCCGCTTGGCAGAAAGCCACGCACATCTCGTTGGTCATTCTCACCGTGTCTGCGGTGCTATCAGCAGAGAGGGCCCGGCCGTTGGCCCCTTCAGAGTAGCATCCGTAGTAAGTAGCCATTCCGTTGGAGATCTTGGTCTGGCCAACCACAAGGGCAGTCGGCGGAGTGTACGAGGTATCGTTCCAGATGGTAAGGCTGTCTGGCCCTCCGCAGTATTGCGTCATGTTGCCTCGACAGACCATCTTCCGCAGCGACGCGCAGGTAGAAGCCTTCATGTATGAGGCACCACTGGTCAGTGAGCCAGCGCAATAGCATTCCCGACCGTTCTCCATACCGGCAAGCGGATAGCCCTGGGCCTTGCAAGACGCCGTGCAGTACTGAATTGTCATCGAGTCAGAACTGACGGCGTACTTGTTCAGTGTTCGAGTGTTGCCTTCGGGGGCGCAGCCGACATACGCCCAGGGGCCGACTTTATCTCCAGGAGAAGGATCAAACATGGTGCCAATACCAGCATCTCCGAGGTTGTTGAGGGAAGGCTGCGTATCACAAATACCCTGCGGTGCTTTCGCGGGACCACTCGTGACATTGTTGCAACCGGGAAGCTTATCGAGCATTCCACGCACCGGCTCATTGACGATGGATGGCATCTCAGGACAATTGTCGCTGAAGTACTGGGTCTGCGACGCCGCCAGAACCGGGCACTTGGAAACGGCACCCCCGATTCCATCGTTGTTGATGCAATTCTTGATGGCATTCGTAAGAACGTTCATGTTCCAGCCATTGAGAAAGTCGCCGTGGAAGCCGTACCCAGTCGTGTCCCCCTGGGCAAACACAAACCTCCCGCCCTTGCTCTTTTGGATGTTATTGACTCCGTAGATGACCTCGAGGAACAGATGAGGCAGCTGACGAGGATGCGTCGGGGGGCAGATCCCGTTGTCAATCTGCGACATGTAGGCGACGTGGCTCTGGTCGGGTTGGTAGTCGCCTCCGTTCCAGCAGGACTGGAAGTGAACCTGTGCTCGCATGCCGTTATCGCAGTCCGTCTTCCACATGTAGCTACGCTCCTTTGACGGGCCAGAGCTATCAAGGCAGGCAAAGCTGATGCGCTCTGCCACAGGACGGCCCCGGTATCCCGTCTTGTTGTATGTCATCGTCTTCGTATCGGCAGATCGAGCCGTACTATCTCCGGACAGCATCTTGAACCCTGGCGGAAAGGGCTCCATCTTTGTTCTGTTCTCACCACGTCCAAGGTAGTACACGACTGTGCCATCGTTGGGGACCATCTCGAAGCTACCGTTGCCATGTTGGTAAAACAGCTGCGGTGTCCAATATGCCGATTTGTCATCCTGGATCTCGCAGGAGGTGCACCGTGAGGCCTGGAGGTCGTCGTAAGTAGCCGAGACGCCAATGTTGCTGGCGCCAGAAAGCTTGTGGACGTGAGCCGCAACACGTCCCGGGGCGATGATTGGATCAACCCGCCCAGTCTGGATGAGACTGCACGACATGCGCCAGTAAGCATCAACCAGAGCAGCGAGCGTCAAGAGACCCAGGAGGGTCTTTGTGCTGTAGTTGACCATGTCGACGAGGGGTGTGGCGGTTGAAGTTGAAGAGGGTTCACAAAGGTCCTCGTTCGACTGGGACACCCGTTGTAAAGCAGAGAACCTCTAACGGTCAAAGAGAAGCATCGTCTCCAGCTGATCGGGACGGGATCATCCCAGATATACCAACTTGGGACCTTAAAGTTCGTAGCCACTCAATATCCGACCTACCGGTTACCGGTGCTCGCAGGGGACTCGAGCCCAGCACGAGGACGCGTCCAGATCGAACCCATTGTAGTCAAGCCCCATTAAGCCCCGATCTAGGAACGTCAAGAACCACATGGTTTAGGGACCTGGGCCTCTGTACGGAGCAAGCGGCGGGCACAGCTCTTTCGGAGGCTCCCTTCATTCCAGCGACAGCATTCCAGCACAGCGACGCCACGAGTCATTGGCCAAGGCCTTTCCCTCACCCCTAGACCCGATTCAAAGATCTCGATAGCTTCATCGAAACCTTAAAGAGGCCAGTGTCTTACGCTACTGGCGCAGGCACCCGCGAAGCTGCAGACCCGCCCACGCCATCATCGGGACGCCTCAAAAACCTTAAAGCAACAGCGCCGTGGCCATGATTCGATAGTGCCTGGGGGTCGTTGTGTGTAAGTGAGTTAAATGATGAAGCCCTCATGCCAGTCCGGGTATTAAAGTTCCCCAAGTCCCCTTTGACCCAGGAACACATCTCCGCTCGTTACGTATCCGAGCATGTTTCGGAAACTCGTTTGAGCTCCCCGCTGGTATTGCAAATAAAGGCAAGACGATAGCAGGCCAACCGATGGACCTCGACATCTTCTGGAACAATGTTTCAGGCTGAGACTCCAATGGCTTGGGCGGCTGAGCAACCTCGTCCCTCGTCGAATGCTGTTTGGCTACGCTCCTCAAAGGCATCACACCCTCGGCTGTTAGCCACAAGAGAAGCGGTTGGTCCTACAGTCATGAGGTCATCCGAGGGGATATCTCGAGCGCAAGAGGGCACAGTACGGGAATAAGAACATGGCGACGGGAGTGAGTAATGTCTTTGAAGAGAGAAACTTGAGGCGACTCATGAGCCTATCGGAAGCCAGCCAAGCCAAGCGTAGACTGGTCAGCCAACCCGTCCCCCGCGACTAACAACCTACAAAACCCACTAAGAACGCTCATCAAGACCCTTGGTCTTTGGTTGGCGCACCTCTCGATGTTGGTATAAAGTTTGTCAGCAGCAGGTGAAGCGCCACCATCAGTGGACCTCGATCAGAAAGAGGACGGACGTAAGGACCGATCCCAGTGTTGCCAGCGATGGTCCACGGAGATATACCATTACGCCATAGTGGTCTTATTGAACGTTCGGACATATGTTCAAACGGGCAACGTGCGCGCAGGAGCTAGAGAAAGGATGCACCAAACTGAGTTGTGAAACGAAACTCGTCAAGTGGGTGGGCGGAACCACGTATATGTAACCCCCCTAACCTATAGCAATCCGATCAAGTCGGGGAAACGAAACAGGGGCCTTGAGCTTGTCGGGATCAGTCCAAGAGACAACTGCCGTTGTTTTCTTATACGTGTGTCAAGTTGTTGTTGTTGCTTCTGTAGGAATGGATTCTCACGAATGATTGACTACGGGATCATCAGATTGCGTCTCTAGCGTCTCACAATGTTTCCATTGGTTACGTGTAAAGGCAGCTGACAATCATCATCATCAACTTCAACCTGCAAGTCGCCGATCATCTTCAAGTTGCCCACACCAAACACGGCGGTCAAGTCGACAGATATCTCGCATCACCAAGCAACAGAGCTCCAGACAAGCAGCGACATGTTATATCGTCGACAGTGAGGCCCCCCTGCACGTTTTGATTAAAGGGCCTCAATCCCATCGCCAGGCGAATCGCTCCCCCTTGTCGTCCTGATCCCCTTGTCCAAGTCGGGCAATGGTCGCCCGTCGACCGCTCACGCTCCCGAGCTCGAGGTACCTCCGGCTGGTGGTTTAGGCCATCTTTCTGTCGCGCCACTGCCTTTACCCATCGGAAACGAAAAGCTTGTTGGAGCATCGTCCAACGCTTGGCCTCTTTGTGTATTTTCTCTATCTTTGAGCATCGCGCTGGTGCTGACGAGAGATCCTTTGGGCGCTGACAGGTACTTGGACGTCACGCAGGATTGTGCTGGCGGCAGAGGTACCCAAGCTTCAGCGGGCGATCCAATCTCCAGCTCCAAATTTGTTAGGGTCGGTAGGTACCCCATGGAAACCTTGACACCTACAACTAAGGTGCAACCAACATTTGTCACGTCACCTCGCTCTCCTCCCCCGACGGGACATCCCCTTCTTCCTCTTTTTCCCTCCTCGTGCTTCGTGTCGCTCTCTCGGAGGATCGGGAACCTCTCTCAATTCCTGCACGGCTCTGCGACTTCTCCTTCCTTTTCCCCCGTCCGTCGCCGCCTCGATCTTGACCTTGACCGCAAACGACCCGTTCGTCGTCACGATATCGTCGAACCCGTCCGGACGAGCACGCGCTGAACCACCAACCCCCCTCCTCGTGCCGTCTTCCCCGAGTCGACTTGTCCGAATACTCTCCCTTCCTGTCCTTACCTCTTTCTCGAATGCGCATTTCTGGCCCGTCTGTCCTGCGCATGTGCCGCCGCAGCTGTCCGACCGCCATACGCCACTGTCGCTGGGAGACGCTCCCGCCGCCATCCCGCCGCTTGCTTGACCTGACCCGAGCGCCCGCCTCCTGATAACCCGACGTGTCCACCGAGCTAGATCCCGTCTCCCTCCCCCGGCGTGCCCAGGCGGCGTGGAGGGATGCAGGCAGTCAAGGGACAGGCCGAGCTGGTTCGCAAGGCCAAGGTGCGTTGTCTCGATCCATATTACAAGGGTCTTGAACTTTAAGTCGAGATGCAGCTCTGACTTTCTCGAATAGCTTGCTCGCTCATATCAAGAGCTTCTTGAGTAGGATACATCTATGCAGCTTCATTGCTCCGATTGCTAACATCTGCTCCCAGTGAGTTCTCCAGCAAGGACCTTAAATCCGTTGGGTCCTACACTCTCGGCCGCTTAATCGGAAAGGGGTCCTTTGGCAAGGTCTACCTTGCCACACACAAATTCACCAATGGCTCCAAAGTCAGTCATTAGCTCTCCTTGCGGTCAAACAGAGCCAATATCCCAAGCTAACTCGTGGAAAAGGTCGTCCTCAAGTCCGCCAACAAAGGCGATTCCAACCTCGCCCGCGAAATCCACCACCACCGGCAGTTCATCCATCCCCACATTGCGAGGTTATACGAGGTCATTGTGACGGAGAATATGGTATGGATGGTGCTAGAGTACTGTTCTGGTAGATATTTCGTCATTGCATGCTCCCGCCGTTCTCGTGCTAATACTTCCAGGCGATGAACTCTACAACCACCTCCTCGAGCATGGCCCGCTACCCGTTGCCAAGGTCCAAAAGGTCTTCACCCAGCTTGTCGGCGCCGTCTGCTACGTCCACAACCATTCCTGTGTTCACCGCGATCTGAAACTCGAAAACATCCTCTTCGACAAGCACGAAAACGTCAAGCTGGTTGACTTTGGGTTCACAAGAGAGTACGAGGGAAGGACCAACCACCTGCAGACATTTTGCGGTACCATTTGCTATTCCGCGCCCGAGATGCTCAAGGGGGAAAAGTATGCTGGCGAAAAGGTGGATGTCTGGAGTCTGGGCGTCATTCTATACGCTCTCCTTTGCGGCGAGCTCCCATTCGACGACGATGACGATAACGTCACTCGAACCAAGATCCTGGGCGATGAGCCCAAATATCCCGACCATCTTCCACCAGACGCGGTTCCATTGATTAAGGCGCTCTTGTCCAAGAGGCCACTCCTACGTCCTTCATTGCCGGACATCCTCGCCAACCCGTTCCTCGCGGAGCATGCTCCGACTCAACGAGCTATTCTCGATGTCCAGCAGGCACCGCCTTTTTCGACACCACTGGAGAAGGATTGTTTGCAAAGGATGCGAAGTTCTGGTGTCAACATTGATGCGGTCATTGAAAGTGTTCTCGCCCAAAAGTGTGACACTTTGGCAGGATGGTGGGCTCTCCTGCTGGAAAAGGAGCAGCGCAAGATGCAGAGAAAGGAACGCAAGCGAAAAGAGAGGGAAGCCGAGAGCCGCAGCATACGGCGTTTGTCCGCCGCTTCGAGTCGATTGGAACGGATGGCACCAGCTTTGCATGATTTTGACGGAGAAAATAGTATGGGGCGACATCTCAGGTTAGAACACACGGGATCCCGAAGTCGAGGACGAAGCGAACGAAGGAGTGCCCATTACATGGACTACGTGGTGTCGGATCTTCCCCAGCTCCTCGAAATCGGCAAGGAGCCCGGGGCGGCAAACGCAGACGGCGACCATCCTCCCCCACCAATCGACAAGGACTCGATACGATCTGTCTCGACCTCGCGTCAGCGACGGCCTATTCCACCACCTAAGGAGGGTATGATACGCAGCGCTCGATCGCGGGGCTCGACTCTTCACCTTGTCACCACTTCGGAAGCACTCGCTGCCAACGGTCACGAGCAGCACGCGCAGAACGGCAATGAAAAGCCTAGAAGGAAACCTAGCCAGGCCTTGATCAGCCACTGGAAGAACTGGACACACTGGATATTTGAGAACACAACGAGGAGGAGACGTGGGCATGAGAGGCGGACAAGCCAGAGCACACCGGACTTGCACAAGAAAGAGAGCAGTGTGGCCAGCAGTAAGGATGGGAGTTCACGGCCACAGACAAGCAAATACCCGACCTCCAATTCGCCTGGGACGCAACCAACGGCCGGGCTACCCAAGGGCGTAGTGGCTAATGGCCCCAACGTGAGGGCTCACCAGGCAGGGAGCAGTGCTCAGAGGACAGTATCGGGAGGACTGGCATCACCAACCCATCCGCCACCACGGATCACTACAGGACAGTCGTACAAGCGACAATCGTTGTCTCCTTCGCCCCTGACACCGAGGTCGACGGTTCGGCGGTCGTCAGCTGGACTGCGAGGCCGGAAGTCGACATCCTCCTCGGTGTCATCAGTGCGATCCTTGCATCATCATCACCATTCCCACTCAAAAGCATCATCCACCAGCTCGGCCGCTTCCTTCTCAACATCCATGTCGAAGACGCCCCTTCAGCGCGGGCACTCGCCTCACCATTCCGTCAAGGTCCTTCCGGCAACACCCACTTCGGTATCATTTCCATCAAACATCCGCCTTGTTCGAGCGACGCCACCCCCGTTGAGTATCTTTAACGAGGGTATGCCAGCGGGTGGCCCACAGTCGGGACCTGGATCGCCAAACCCATTCTCTTCGGGCATCATGTTTGCCAAGCGAAAGCGCAATTTATTCAAAGGGCCAACGCTCAACAATTTCAGCGGATCCTCCTCGCAGGGTCAGCGCAACACTGGATCCGGGTCGCACTCCAGAAGTGCCAGTGCATCGGGCTTGGGACGACGGTCGGGAGAGATCACCATTCAGGAAGAGGATGAGGATTCAGGGGAAGAAGATGAAGATGTGGAAGAAGTCGACGTCTTCAGCCCCGTGATAGGTGGTCCGGGCGAGAAGATTGAAGAACAAATCTTTGAAGAGCATGAGCCTCAGCCAAAACTCGAGCCAGCGCCTACGATCATCGAGAGGAAGACGGAGGGCGCTGCCAGCGCCAATCCTCCTCCAACTTCAACAGCTGCAGAAAAGGCCCCTGCAGTAACGCCGAGCTGATAGAATCTTTTTTTGCATCACACGGTTGGGAAGAAAAAAGCAGATCATGCGAGAAGGGGTTGATTTTTTTCGACGACTTTGATGAAGGAATATTCATAATTACCACCTGGGACTTTTTGGCCAATGAGCATCATTTCTTACCATTGGGGAAGGGGTTTCTCGAAAAACACGCGGCTCCCATGGCGTTTCTGAACGCCTTTTTGTACCCTTATATCTCTTTGCTGTCTTTTTCTACGATTCTCGGGCTCTGTCGCCCGTCTGTCAGCTGGCATGAACGGATGTACAACACGCTAGTTATGGATACCTCTTTTTGCTATATATGCGACCATGGAATGATAGAGGTCAAAGGACCAGTTTATTGCTTAGCTATTGGCATTTCGCTCATTGCTGGATGGATGTGGTTTGATGGTGAAAAGCAATCAGTCTCGCTCGATTTATTACGTGAAAGTGCAATACGTATCAGTCATTTACATGAAGCAAACCCATAGGTCATGCGCACTGTCGGTCTCAATCTTTGTAAGGCCGTGTAACGCCCATCCCAAAAAGACACCGTACTCCAAAAGCCTCTCGCAATCCTCCGTGAAGCCTAGTCCAGATGCTTAGTTGGCATGCGACAGGCTTCGTCGCCTCGACTTCTTGCTCATGATGGCAGTCCGCTCCTCGCGCAGAGTAACCCAGATCCAGAACCACGTCATGGTCTCGATGAACATGAAGGTGAAGAATAGACGGTTCTTGAGTGCGTCACCTCCCCAGCCAGCGGGGCGGTACGATGGGTTGTGAGAGCTCGGGTGGGAGAGTCGGCCGCGCGAAGACGATTCGTACATGGGGGAAGAGGGGCCGAATAGCCAGATGTACAGGACGAAACCGAGGGAGAGGAAGGATCGCAAGGGAGCTGGCGAATGTTAGCATAGTTGGCAACAGGCTCGTTGGGCAGAGCATACCTTGTGTGCCCCAGTGGAAGACCAGGCAGATCTCGTCGGGCATCGAGAGGGAGACGAGGTCGCTAAAGCCAATAAAGATGAGGATAACGGCGAGGAAAGCTAGGGGAGGACTTTGCACATCGAAGCCTCTGGCGAAGGGCTACCAAGGACGGACATGTTAGCTTTGTCGAGACCCTGCGCCCTCCAAGGACACTTACCATGCCCATGCTCTCGCCGAGGATGTATACAAGTGCCTGGCCATCGATGGAGCTCGGGTTGGTGAAGAAGAAGTAGGCGAGGGTGAGGTGGAAGAGGGAGACAGAGGTGATGATGGTTTTGGCGGATATGAGCGCCATGATTGCGGCTTGGATGCGTCGAGCTTGGTATAGGATCGATGGTGTTTCTCGGCTTGAGGTTCAGAAGGTCGGGTATATGGTTTCGCTGGGTTGATTTAAACGCCAACGTGTCGCAACAGATGGTAGGTAGCACAGTCGTCGTCGCGTGCACGAGCTCGTGAAAGGAGGGGAAGGCCGGTAGAATGAAACAAAATTAGCCGGGGTCTAAATAAGTGTCAAGTCGAGCCGACCCAGAAAGAAGCCGAGACGCTAAATGTATATATATAAAGAAGGTACAAGATCTTCCCGCCGCCTGATCTGCCGAGGGAGTGTGTGGTCACGCTGGTGCCTTTTTCCAGGATGCGAAATGCGCCAGCTAAGAAGGAAAAAAGCTGAGCTAGGGGGCCTAGTTACACGTTGCGTCACATGGGTTTATCGTGGGGAGTCGGGTGCTTATCGCGGCTGGCGAATCAGCTTGGCAGGGGACCTTGGGACTGTGGCGCTGCCGGAAAAGCTTAAGGCAGAGATGTGGCTAGTGGCAGGACTGGACTGGGGCTCCACCCTTGCTGTAGGACTCGAGACGCATTGATGAGCATCCTATATCGGCCTCGTCGTCTGTCTGAGATTACATTTCAGAGTCCCCTGTCATCTCCTCCATCAGAGTTGCACAGTATAGATTGCGCAGTCAAACAATACAGTCCCAGGCATGGCTGAACCAGCTGACGGGTCCTCCTCGCTCGACAAGCAGCGGCACATCAAGTACTGGCAGCGCTGCCACAAGACATACCTGCCCTCCCCCTACACAGCCTACGACTCAACCCGCCTCACCTTTGCCTGCTTCACAATCTCAGCCCTCGACCTCCTCTCGGCGCCTCTGACGCCCTCAGACCGCGCCGCCATCCGTCGCTGGGTCCTCAGCTTGCAGCACCCGGATGGTGGCTTCTGCGGCAGCTCCACGCACGCCCTGCCAGGCCAGGAAGCCTACAAGGGCACCGCCAACATCGCGGCTACTTTTTTCGCCCTCGTGCTTCTAGGCTTGGCGGCTGAGGATGAGCAAGAGGCGAGATCGGCGTTCAAGGGTGTGGATAGGACGAGGTTGCTGAGGTGGATGAGGAGACTGCAGAGAAAGGATGGAAGTTTTGGTCAGAATGTGTGGAACGGAGAGATTGTTGGTGGAAGGGACATGAGGCACAGCTATCTGGCCAGCTGTATTCGATGGATGCTGAGAGGAGATGTGAAGGAGGGTGAGGATGGGTGGGTGGAGGATGTAGATGTTGATGAGATGATTGCCCACATTCGAAGGGGTCAGGTAAGCTGTCACTCATATAACAAGCCAACTCAGACTAACAGTCAACAGACATATGATGGCGGAGTCGCCGAGTCCTCACGACACGAATCCCACGGTATGCACTGTCATCGCAGCTCTCATATCATCTCACTGACCCATCCAGCTGGATACGCATACTGCGCAATCGGCGCTCTATCCCTGTTAGACCGTCCACTAGATTCTTCATCTTCTCCCTCCGACAAGGCTCTCAAAGAAGGTATCCCCGACCGTGAACGACTCCTCCAGTTCTTGGCCTCCCGTCAGTTCGTCTATCTCCCCAAGGAGGAAGAGGAAGACGATGTGGAAGAGAACTTTATCGAGTCCAAAGTCGGAGAAGAAAACTACGGCCACGTAGGCTTCAACGGGCGTTGGAACAAAAAGGCCGATACGTGCTACTACTGGTGGGTGGGCGGAACACTCGCTGTAAGTCACCTCCCCCATGCTTCATTCACCAGTTCTGACATTCTCAGATGCTTGGAAACTCATCCATCATCAATGGCCCTCCTTCAAGGCGGTATATCCTTGACATCACACAACACCGCATCGGCGGCTTCTCCAAAGCCGTGGGTGGCCCGCCAGACATGTACCACTCATACCTCGGTCTGGCAGCGCTATCAACTCTCGGCGAAAGCGACCTAAAGGAGTTTGATGTCGGTCTTTGCTGCAGCAAGGAAACTACAAGAAAAATTGAAAGGGCGAGAGATGGCCTGTTAGAGAGTATCAAGGGAGAGAGAAAGGGCTGGGACGCCAATGGCTTCTGGTGAAGCTCCCAGCCATGGCGGTGGTGAAGGTGTGTCTGGCATGGGCCTTACGATGCTCAGCCTTTCACTAACGCGCAATAGTATCCCAGGTCTCGATAGTGAATCTCGTTCCTTGACATCCAACGGAACTTGACTTCCTCACGTCCATGGCTGAAGCCGCGTTCTTCTTGGGATGGGTATTGCAGCATCGCAACGGCCACGGTTATACTTGCCGTCCAGGACAGCTAGCGAGCATGGGCTCGGTCCTGTCGAAGCTACCTTCGGCGCAAGGAAGGTTCTTGTTAGCCGCCTCGAAGGTGGTAGCCCCGATCTGCCACACCAGCCCGACAAGAGCGACCATGTGCGTACCTTGGACATTTCTCATTGGCAATGCCCTTGGGATAGGCAGGGCAAGTGAGCAAAGTTAGTTACAGGTGTAGATAAAGCGAGTCGCGGAGGGCGCTATGATCGGGAATTGCCCAGAGGGTTGTTGCGCATCGATCTCGCCGCTCTGCAGTCTTTGTTCAGATTTAAACAGCTTTCTTCCTAGGTGGTGAAACACTACAGTGACCGCGATGAGGCGCAAGCCGAATGAGGGACACAGGCTAGCTTTTCTGTACACATTGAGATTCTGCTAGAAGACTTGGTCTATATTTAGTTCGACATCAAAACAACTTAGGTGGAAGTTCGACATTGTAAAGATTCATCAATAGTGTACTTCGTGAGTAACGTTTCAAGATCTACCTAGGTTCTGATAAAGATTAGCAGGTCATTATCAATCAAGATGCCAGATTCTTGCAGTTCTAGGTAACAACAGCTATTAATAACCCACGAAATACTTATACATACATAAAAAAAGCTGGGGTTTAAAGAGAACGCTGCAAATCGTACGCACAAAAGATGGTGGCCGCTCGGCTCTAGGGTAAGCTCTACCGTTCCAGCTTCCGTCTTGGACGGCGTTAACCCGTCCAGCCTAACCCCTTCCGCACCGTTCGGCCCCGCCCCAACTCCAATTCCGACCAAGAAAACCACCCGGTACGCCGACATCCTAGCTCTATCCATCAACAAACGTCATCAACCATGTCCCAGGAAACAAAAGAAGCCACCGAAGCCCCCAAGACGATCGCCGACTCTGGGGCCGCCGACTCCTGGAGCGACGACAAGCGCCGCAAGTTCGAGACGTGAGCGACTCCCCCTCCCTCCTCGAATCGCGATAGCTGAAATGTGGGGGGATAGGAAATCCAAGAGCGAGTACTATGATCCGTGCCAGGAGGCTGCGCAGAGGAGTTACCGGTGCTTGTTCAGGAATGGAGGCGATAAGAACATGTGTGGAGAGTACTTTCAGTGCGTTAACCCGCGGATCAAGAACACACAAGACGACGAGCTGACGACCTGATAGAGCATATCGCGACTGCAAGCAAGCATGGGTACGTTATACTCTCAACTGGTGATGTAAGGGTTAAACCAGGCTAAGATCAATCGCAGACTGAACGGCGGAGAAAGGAGGGCAAAGGCTGGTTCTAAGACTCCCGAATCGAGATCGAATCGAGACGCACGACTATCACGGACGGTTCAGACCAGCCATCACGAGGCTCTTGTACTATACACAGGGGAAAATATAATGAACATTGTACGATAGGGAATTCATGGCGAACCACACTGCTTTTGGGTTGGAGAATTGCAACGACGGGGCAAATCTGATAGTGTCCATGACAGACCATATCAACCGTCGTGTTCAGGCCGAGTTATCCGTCGCAACCTCATGACGCACCGATAGCTGCTGTCATCTTCTATCTGGCCCTCTCTCTTGTCAACTTCGGCCTCGTAGCGGAGTTTTACAGTCTCAACCCAGGCATCTAGCTCATCTCGATCCAACGACACGGCTTCCTCAAACTCGTCTTTATCGAGCGCCGCACCGACATCCATTATCAGCTGGACAGGGCTCAACATCCTCCCATTGCGTAGCGAAGGTGTTTGGAGAAAATCGAGCGCCAAACCAATCGCCAACAGACTCGCCGTGCCGAGCGCCAGGAGGCCCGTCAGCAAGATCCAGGGGACGTAGGTGATGGCATAAAGCTGCTCGACGGCCTCGACTACGACTTCAAAGTCTAGGTCTTCGGCCGCACTTACCCCAGCAACGTCGGCCACGATATTCCTCGCTTCGGCCTCGAGCCATGCAAATCCTGCGACCACCCTGGGAAGCTCGTCAGGGAGCATGCCACGGGGGACGGCGGCCTGGGCGATATGTGCCCCGATTCCGGGTGTTTCATACATGGCTGCGAGGTCGAAGATGGATCCCGTTTGCAGCTCTCGCAGGATAGGGGTTTGCCGTTCAGTTTGGAAACTGCTGCTGTCGGGCTGGAACCTCGCGATCGACCACGCCTTGCGGCTAACGGCTGCTTGGCCCATGGCTTTTCCTAGAGTGCAAGTCACACCGTAAAAGGTCCAACTAGTGCCATTGAAGTCCTCCTCGTTCCCTTGGAAAGTAGACTGCTCCAAGTCTCCGTATTTCAAAGACAGATCACTGCCTGTTCCTTCGGATACATAGAATAACCCAATCCAGGTTTCTTCGTCGCCGAAGACCATTAATGGATGAGGCAGCCCTTTGGCATTATCTATTCTTCCTGAAAGCAATAGTTGCCAATTATGGCCCTTGCTCTGAAAGGAACTTGGACCCTGACCCGAGGAGATGTTCATGTGAAACTCTGCCGTGTTCCCCTCGAGGAGAACCTCAAGATCAAGTATCTTCGAGGGCTTGCAAGTGGTGTTTAGTTGATACGCCGGAATATTGAACACCCTCCTTGCTGAGCTAGCTATCTTCTCGTAGGATTGCTTCGAGACATTGAGACGAATACTGTCACTGACTCCGACGGATGGGAGCTGAGTGTCCGGGGGTTGGAGACTGTCCCGAAGCTTTGAAAAAAGCTCATACCACTGATCTTGGGAAAAGTCCAGCAGCATTGTATTCCAAGTGTCGCTATCCCCTGGCACGAACAGAGCTTCAAGCTGCTGCGTCGAGTTCCCAAGCCGGAATCCCCTTGCCCTGTATGCAGTGACGTTGGTTAGAAATGAGAAGCTCACTGCCGAAAGCACCGTGACGAAGGCGAGGCAACAGAGGCGAGGATTGCGGGAGTGAATAAATGTCCAGTGCTTGAGAAGACTATACGATCCCCAATCGGTGCCGGCAAGCTCGGCCAGCGCCTTCAAGCTAATTGGCCTATCGCGTATTGCATCTTGATTAACCGCACAAAGACGGACCAGCTTGAAGATGTACCAGTTGGCGGCGGCAAGGATCGTAGGTGCCAGAACGATGGAGCACCCAGCATCGACAAGCTTCGCCCAGGACGACGAGAATCGGCCACCGATCGTTGCAGCATCAATGAAACCTTTGCCTGTGTTGAATTTGATCTGGAATATCATCCAAAACGAGACAGACATGGCGCCCAGGGCGATGAGGGCGACGATCGTGTCGGCAAGAACGTTGTTTCCAGTTCGACGACGGGGGATTCCCTCGGATTGGCGTTGGGGTTTGACTTCAGCAGCCTTGGGCAATAGGCTTTCAGTCACTGTTGTCCTTTCTTTCTGATCGCACCTCCCAGCATCTGTGGCCGCTGGCTCGGTCGGTTCTTCATCGATCGTTAAGGGCGATACGGGCCGGGAGAAAGTTTCGGTCGAGTTGCTCTCTCGCGGCGACATCTTGAAAGTGGCCGCGAAGACCTCTGAGGAACCAGCGACACATGATCTGCTTTTAGGGAGAACGCTCAATATTATGAGAAGATTCTGATAGATGGACAAGAGGCTCCGAAATGCCCTACAGGACGAGCTGAACGGGCATGGCCCCCACATGCATGCAGTCATATCACAGAACAGCCCCTACAACTGCTCTCCAGTAGCAGCCCCGGACCCTTTCTCCGATGTGCAACCAGGCTGTCGTGTTATGTTGTGCGACCACACCACCATGGATGGTGAATCAGGCTGGGCTGCTGCCTTGTTTGTGTAGCTTGGCCCCTTCGTTTCAACCACCAGACACGGAATCGGGAGAGCAAATGTTGCACTAAGGACATTGTTTATTGCGCTGTATAAAAGTCCCGAAATGAGACAGCAGCGCATCCACTAGAATACACTAGGGACCGACCTCTACTCACGATTATCTGTCAGTTCAGCACCACATCCACGCACCTGTTGAAGCCGGACACCGACCAAACACCCATCCTTACCCGGCCGCAGATCCTTCTTATATCGGAATTGCACTTCGTCAGCACACATATTCAACTTATCCCCGTCCCAGGTCGACGCCGCCTCAAAATCCTTCTTCTCCAGTGCCACGCCCACGTCGGCCGTCAACCGGATTGAGTCCAGAACCCTCCCGCTCCTCAGGGATGGCACTTTCAAGGAGTCCAGTGTCAGTACAACCGTCAGGACGCATGAGACACCCAGCGTCACGAGGCCGCAAAGCAGAAGCCATGGAATAAAAGTCATGGTGTACTCTTGTGGCTCGCCCGCTGTGGCCTTAAAGGACACACTCTTATCAGACTGATCGGCCTGTCGATCATTCTGGGGTGCTGATCGAGTTTCTGCCTCGAACCAAAGAAACGCATCAACCAACGTTTCAGTATTCCAATTCGACAACTCAGCTTCTCTGTACACGCCGAGAGTCGCTCGGAGCAGGTGTCCGCCAAGTCCAGGTGCTCTCCCCACCCGACCATCGTCAAATGTATCAAAGTATTGACCCTCGAGTAACGCTGGAACGTCGTCCCGAGTTTCGAGTTTTTGGTCCCGGAACGTCTCTGGAGCAATTGACCAGTGCGTTCCGTTCACACTGATTATTGCCTTGCCTGTTGATCTCTCAAGGTGGCAGGTAATTCCCCAAAAGGTCAGACTGTAGCTTTCGTCTTCACGCTCTAGTTGTGTGAAGTTGGCACTGCTCTGTCTGAATGGCAGCAGCTTGCCGAATCTCTCTGTAGGTTCTTCAAAATCGATAGTCGAATTCCCGGAGTAAGAGAAGCTGCCGACCCAGATCGCATTTTTATTCAAGGCGACGAGCGGATATTTGACGGCCGGGCCTTTGTCCATTCCAACAGTCAGAGACTGTTTTGTGAGAAACTCCGTCCTTGTCCCGAAGCTAGCATGGAATTGAGTCGGTCCTGATCCTATGGGTGAAGAACCCTCCTCTAGAACGAGTCTGAGGTGTGGGTTGTCCACATTCGGGGCTTTTATCGACACGGATGTTAGACTCGAAGGTTTGCAAGATGCCTTTAATTGAAAGGTTGGCACGTTGGATAGCCGTCGGGTGGTTGTGGACAATGCTGACTGCGCCCGACTGGAGACATTGGCATGTAGAACTCCGTCGGAACCTGAGCTTAGCTTGGCCGTCTGCAGGCGCTGGAGCTGGTTCTCGAAATAGTTGAGCACCTCTAAGCGACTGTTTCCTATATCTTTGGGGTCCAAAGGAGACGTCGAGGATAAGTCCTACATATACTCGAGTTCCTTTGTCCGTGCCACATTCTCCCCTTCAGATTCGTATGCAACGACATTGCTGAGAAAGGAAATGCTCAAAGCAGATAGGATAGTGATGACACCCAGGCAGATGATCCGGGGCTTTTGAGAGCGAAGGAATGTCCAGAATTTGACAGGGCTGGTCGATCCCCAGTCTGTGCCTGCGATCTCCACAAGGACAGTAAGGCTGGCTGTAGAGCTTCGGCCGGGGTGCTCGTTGACAGCAGAGAGCCGAGCAAGCTTGAATATGTGCCAATTTGCTATTGCGATAATAGCAGGTGCCACCAGCATGGACGAGGCAGCGTCAATCAGCTTGGCCGTTGTGGAGTTGAAGGGTCCCTTGATGGGCTGGGCTCTAATGTACTCGCCTCCCGTATTATTTTGGATATGGGCGACGAGCCAGCAGGCAGCAGACAGAGAAACGAGGGCGAAAAGGGCAATAGTAATGATGGAGTAGAGAACATGTCTTTCGAGCGGGCACACTTGAGCACGAGGCGGCTCGATCTGGTGTCGGTTTTCCTCTCCGTCGTTCTGGATTAAGAGAATGTCGGTAACAGCTGGGGCTTGCTCCTGGGTTGGTTCCTGTTTCGTTGTCTGGGTAGAAGCACTGTCGGCGGATTCTGGTGATGGAAGTGCCTCTTGGTAGACGATGCTAGCAGGCGATACCGAGCGAGATGTCATCTCGATGGACTCGATCTTTTGTTGGGATACCATGTTTGTCCAGAGAGAATCAAGGAATTTTAAAAATTGACGAGTGGGAGGCAGAAATAGCGGCTTTATGGCAGTCAGAACTGTTCGAATGGCCGAGACTTGTCTGGAGTTCGTTGATCGCGATTTGGGTGCTTTTCTTATAGCTGGTTAGCAACGAAGCAAATGCACCGCTGCCCAACGAGATGCTTCGACAACCGAACAAAAGTGAGGCTCTTGCCTTCGTTGTACAATCTAAGGCTGAATGCGAAAAGCCGCTCCCGTGCTGCTCGAAGGAACGGATGAGACGGACACGTACTGCACGTGATGCTCGGGGAAAGAGCGTTGTTGAGTCATTCCGTGATACCGGTGATACCTGATGATGGCAGTAAACAGATTGTAACAGTCGGCAAGCCCGTAGATAGGCGGCCTCAAAATGCAGAGCCTCAAATCAAAACCCCTCGTGACCCTCGACCAGGTTTTACGCCGAGGCCTGTCACGACGCTGTAGCCAGGTGAAGACCTTCTCGTCGAAGAAAGCGCTTCAGGGTATCTTCAGTGCATTTTAGGCCGACTCTCTGGATCAATTCTCTGGGTTTGATAGCAGGGTCCTTTTTTATCAGCCTCAGTATGTGCCGCTTATCCCTCTCATGAATTAGTGGTGGACGCCCCGGCCGTGGTTTGTCGCGGGCACTCTCTTGGTGCTGGTAGCGCCGAATGATGCCGTAGATGGCATGCCTGGAGACACCTTCCTCCTGAGCAATTTTGGTGACCGATACACCCGATTCATACTGAGTTTCAATATTTGTCCTCCTGTGTGGGCTATGCTCTCGACGCGCCATTGGGACTGTTTGTTGCTGAGTTGTGTCTGAGTTGCGTTGGAGTTGGCCATGATCTTCAGTGACGTTATGAGCTCAGGAAGGTGTGGCGCAACACGGGTCATCAGCCACCAGCCACACCCCACCGCCCCTCCACACATTCCGTGCCCCACGTTAGGAAGCTCAAATTGATGCCCCTCCAAACCATGGAACATCTCACATCCACCCTCACGCTCTTCGTCACTCATTCTAGTTTGGTCGGCCCGAGCGGTGAAAGCGGCCGCGAAGCTTGGCACCCATGAATCGTCAACAGAGGCCCACGCTTAAGAACGGCGTCGACCTCCAGCTTCAGTCGGCCTTTAACGATGGCAACTGGGCTGTCGTGATCCGCCTGGCTGAGAAGCGAGCCCGGACCTTCAACGACCAATACTATGAGGTGGGTATTCGACGCACTCCAGTTCTTCCCGATACTAAAACCTCCTAAATAGATTGTCAAGCTTTGTGCCGAGAGCCAACTCGATGATCCCAGTGCCAAGTTCTCTGCCATAACAGCCATCGACAAGTTCATCAAGGACGGTACTGTTGTGAAGGACGCCGACGGCATTGATCTGCTCGAGTGGGCAGCGCAAGGCCTCAACGACGAGGATGACTTCTCCGCAACTCTAGGCCCATTGAGGGCTCGCCTCGTCAAAGCTTCGCCAAAGGATAGAATTAGCGCCAGTCGATGTTTAGAGTCTTGTCTGCTGCACTGGGACCTGGTTAGCGCGCAGCAGGTATGGGAAGGGCCACCATCAGCGAAGCCAGCGGCTAACTCGTTTCCTAGATTGCAGCGATTCTCGATAGGTCGTTTCCACAGGATCGGACGTTCATGTTCTGGAACATTGTTATTACACATCTGTTAGCGGTACTGCTCCTCGTTCGCCTCTGCCCCGGCGCAAGCTGATATCGGCCAAGACAAGCCCTCAATCACCACCCGAGAAAAAGAAGCTGTATGGAATGCTGGCATTGAAACAGATGCAGCGTGCCGCGCAATTATCTGAGCAGGTATTTTGCCCTGCTTACAACGATAGTGTCTTGCGCTGACGCTGTTAGGTTGCTGACGAGGGAGAAACTGCGAAACCTCAGCCCCGAAGCATCCAAACAGAAGAGGAAATCCTGCTCTTGTACGACATTGTTGAAAAGCACGGGGGTCCTGAAGATTTTGAAAAGATTGTTTCTAGCCCCGTATTTTGTCCGCTTGTCCAGTTCCGAAAGGGCCGGAAAGAGCTGTTCTTGAGAGTTATCACAAAGCAACAGGGTCAGGAGGACTATGAAGCCGTCTACCAACTATGCAAGGACTGCTTATCGACCGAAGACGAAAATGGCCAACCCAATCTGTTGGGAGCAGACTGGAAAGTGTGGAAGCATTTTATTGACGCTGCTGCAAAGGTAAAAATCGTCAAGCCGGAGTATGTCAATCCGTTTTCTCCAGATATGACACTGAGCTGACAAGAACTAGTGTCGAGGAGACTGTCCAACAACTCCTTCTCAAGTTTATCAAGTCACCAAATTTGCGGCCGATTTACAAGCGAATTATCCTCCTGGCGCGTGTTTCGGCGGCTTTCAACCTCGCTTCAAATGACGAAGCCGACCTTGCCGACCGCGAACCTGCATCTTTTCGACTAAAAGAGCTCGTCAATTATGTCAAAGACCAAGGCACAAGCGCTGCTTGCTTTGACGATGTCAAAGAATTCGTTGAGAAACTCAGTCCGCCCGCCCTAAAGTATCTCGCTTACGACTTTGCTCCTAAGTTGGCAGACGAGACAGAGGACGAGCTCAAGTCGGTCAGGGTACGAACCCTTTCGCTCAAGCTGCAGTACTTTGCGGCTACATGCCCTTCCATGTACACCACCGTTCCTGGTGATAAGCCTTTGAGAAAGTGCGTTGTTACTGGTACGGAGGTCGAATCAAGCTCTGCTGGGCCTTGTTTTGGAACGGTTGCTCAAGCTGCCCTGGAAGTCCACAAGTCGCTGGCCGAGCTTGCTTCTAAGCATGCATCCATCGAAGGAGAGATCAAACCTGAGCTGGCTGTCGTCATCGCGCTGTGCAACATCCAGCTCGCATTCCCGCCCTCCACTGACATCTCCAACTC
>JAAGWO010000249.1:0-11488 GCA_013266205.1 Fusarium decemcellulare
TATTTTTCGTTACTATTACTAATTACTAACTAATTCCCTTCCCTGAGTTCTGGTGACTTTGGACGGCTCTCGGTCACACGGTCTACCAGTCCTCCGTCGGTAGTAGTTCCAAGAAAGTCCCGACGTTTCCGGCCGCAACCCTCCGTGTGAAGGTCCGATCCGGCATTCCACTCCGGGCATGGTCAGCAGAGTCAGCCAGAGAGGCACAAGTCAGGACGGGCAAAGGCATTGAAATTCTGTCTCTCAACACGTCCCAACTTGTCTGGATTCGTTTCGCATTAACGAGACGTGTCACGTTCCCAGACGTTTATGCAACGTTGGGCAGTGCTCTCTTCTGGTACCACAACATCAGCAACTGCATCCTGGCCGTGTCTAGGTATGTAAGGGTGAGGCAGGTTCGGGTTCCTCTCCATGTCCTGCTGCGCCCGGGGCGGTCGTTACCCATGTTTGTACATCGATTTACGCTTAACAAATTTAGTCTTGTGGCAGTAAAGCATCCAAATTCACCTTTGCATCCTTCACGTCTGATTCTACCTACCGCCTAAATAGTCTAATGTAGTGCTACTCCTGTGCATCAACGCATCCCGTCGCCTCGTGCCGTAAAACTGGGAGTGCATCACGTGATTTTCCTCTTGATTGTGCCTGGCTTAGTCATGCATGCGCTGACCAACGCCTCTCGTCGTCACGGTCTGTTGACTTGGAGATAGGACCAAGCGCCACGAGTAACTCGTCATTTGGAGCTGCCTGCGCTCCGGGGGAATAGAAAGTCGGACTCCGAATTCGCCACCAAATTTCTCTCTTGATTTCATCTTCTGAATTATTTATTCTTGTGTTTTCCGTAGCTCACAGCCCTCAGCCTGGTTCAGCAGATACCGCTAGCATGGCAGCCCCATCATCCAAAGATCGGGAGCTACAGCTGCTAGACAACGTCGAGTTGAAGATCCTTGGTGTTGCAAACAAGGAGAAGAAGCTTCATGAGCTACTGCAACGATACCTCCCCCCAGTGATCCTTAAGGCTTCGAGTGAACACCTCGATGTGAGATCCAAAGTGAGCTGCTTGTGACACCGGTATCGAGACAATTACTAAGACAGTATATAGGTGGTCCAGATCTATGCCAGGCTAAAGACGTTCATTCAGCCTCCCGAGTATGGACATAACCTCCTTATCCCAAGTATCACAAGCACTGATTCTATATAGGGTTGTTCTACCTGTGGGTGCGCTTCTTGACCAGTACAAGTCCAATGACTCCCCATTGGTCAAGCAACTCGACATTTCCGGGATTCAGCACAGCATAGAGCGCTTAGATGATTATGACCGGAGAGAGCTGATTCCCAAGGCTTTGCCGGGCTTTGCCAAAGATGAAGGTCACCAAAGGGCTGGCCCCTTCTTCAACATCATTCTCCGTCTTTTGTTGGACGCCCGGATTCCACCCAGAGGCAGCAAAGATGACGCAGGCTTTCGAGACTATATTGGTCTGTCAGATGAGGCCGACGCAAAGTTTCTTGCCAACCTAATCAGCATATTCATACGACTCAAGACTCCTCCGGATGGTCAGAGCTGGGAAGCGGTGAACCCAACTCTGTCCAAGTCCGAGCTCGATTCCCTCGACGTGAAGAGTCCGGAGTCGCAGAAGATCTTTCAGCGATTATCGGAAGTGAAGCTCAAGCTGGTCGCATTACTGGCTAGCGGCGCTTTCACGGATGAGGAGAAGTTCTTGCCGGCCATCTATGCTGCATCCAGCTTCGACAACAGGGTGGCATCTGGAGCCGAGGAAATTCTCAAGAGAAGCTCCGTCTCGATGGAGGATGAGCCACTTGTCAAGCGCCTGTTTCGGGCACACTCGATATTGCCATCTGCATATCGAACTCGCATCTTAAACATGCTTTCCAAGTCCACGATATCTGCCACAATGTCCAACGAGATTATGGAAGTCGTCAAGCTCAACTTTTCATCCCCAGAACCCACTTCCGATCCCTTTACCTTGAGCTTGCATCCCAAGAGCGCCCTGGAGAAAACGAAACTACACAGTGCTACATTCCAGTATCTTGCATGGGTAGCCCGCGTTGGGCCGTCGCAGAAGGGATTTGACATTGCTGCTCCCCTTATCGACAACATGAGTACCTTCATCGAGTCTCATGGCTGGCCTGCCCCTGAGCAGGCTTCACATGACGACATTGCCCTTCGGTCAAAGGCATACGAGACGATTGGTGTGCTTGCCCGAAGTGCTGACATGCCCTTTGCGAACCGACTCAAGCTTGCCAGCTGGCTCTTTCGGTCGTTGTCAGAAGATCCCACCAACGACGCCGTCGTCAACATTGACGGCGCTCTATCCAGCTTGACGGCGAGTATCCCAGCTAGTGCGGGTAGCGAATCTGAAGAGTTGAAGTCGATGCTCCTTACCTACATGTCTCTGCCTGACGAGGCCCCAGCTATCCGAAGCACCCGTCATGCCGTGGTTAAATGGGCTAACCAATGTCTTTCATTCTCTGACGTCGTCGGCCGTTGGGTCGACATACTGGCGATCGGGGCTCACCCGGATGAGCGAAACGATGTGATTGAACAAGGTCACAAAGGTCTTGACCCTTGGACCTACTATGCACATGTTGAGACCAGTCCTTCTTTGCCAGACTGGTGTGACATGGTTGTTACCTTCTTCGGCACACTGATCAGCCCGGAAACCCATGCAGAACCACAGTCGCTGCCTAACCTTGAAGAGGAGACACACTCCGTTTTTGAAAACTTTCAAGGCTCAAGAATAGCCGCGTTCCCCGTTGCCCTACGGTACTGCAAGAATATCATGTTTCTCACCGCTCTCGATGATTTCAAGATCGAGCCAGACTGGATGCAAACTCTCGAGGCACGAGTGAAGACGGATATCAAGACGCGAGAAAAGATTCAAAAGTACCTCCACTCAGTCGACGGTGGAAATATCCTCTTCTACCTAAAGGCGTGTCTCGATGGTGCATACCTCAAAGACTCCCCAATCACAGAGGAGTGCATCAGATGCTTCGTTGATGTGGCATCGCTCAGTCCTGGCGGCGCCATGGGTTTCCTCACCGAATTCAGCGGCGGCTTGTTACAGTTGATCAAGTCAAACAATAAGGAAGTCAGGTCGATTGCCGCCCAAGGCCTTGGAATCCTGGCGTCACATCTTGCCAATAGACCAACCGCGGTAGAAGGTTGCTGCAGGACCCTCGTCGAACTCTTTAAGGGCGCTGAAACACTGGCTGGACCCAGTCTCAACACAGCCGAGGGTGCTCTGTTAGCATACGGCTATGTCTGCTCACGATGCGTCTATTATGGGCAACCTCTACCAGAGAACGTCCATTATCCTCTGCATCTTCTGACCGGTGAAAACATCAATTCGTCCCTTTACAACACTGCTTTGGAGTCATTTGCCCAGTTGTGGACTGCTGGTCTCGCGATTCCAGAGCGCGAAGGCGATCACTCCCTCGAGGCAGTGGTAAAGAATCTCCTAACCCAAGCAAAGAAGGGCAATGAGAAGGCAATCTTCGCTCTCGGGAGATTGGCTGCTGGTCTCCAAGAAACGGAGGAAGATTTAAGTACAGAAAGCGAGGATGGTTGGTCCCATGGACTTCTCGGCAACATCCTCAAGGAACTCTTTGCTCTGCACGAAATCAAGCAAGTCGAGATCCAATTCACCGTGGGAGATGCAATCAATGCTGCACTTGCGCGATGGGATTCCGATTATGTGAAGCTGACCTTGGACGTCGAGTCACGCGGTTGTCTCGCGAAACGCAACGGCTCACGAGGATCGCGGCTTACTGCCGTTCTTGACAAGCTCTTTGCAGATTGCAAGGCCACAAAACCATCGCTGCTCAAAGCATCCGGTATCTGGCTTTTCTGTATCGTTCAATACTGTGCGCACTTGACCGAAGTTCAGTCAAGACTGCGGGAAGCTCAAGCTGCGTTCATGAGACTTCTCAGTGCCCGCGATGAACTCGTGCAGGAGACTGCCTCGCGTGGGTTGTCTCTAGTTTACGAGCGTGGTGATGCAGACCTGAAGAGCGCCCTGGTCAAGGATCTTGTATCGGCATTCACCGGCTCTGGGACTCAACTCAAGGTAGACCAAGAAACTGAACTCTTTGAGCCAGGCGCTCTGCCAACAGGGGAGGGCAATTCCATTACATCCTACAAGGACATTGTTAACCTGGCCAACGAGGTTGGTGATCAGAGGCTTGTATACAAGTTTATGTCTCTCGCTGCAAATGCGGCAACCTGGTCGACCCGATCAGCGTTCGGTCGTTTTGGACTAAGCAACATCTTGTCAGAATCGGAAGTTGACCCAAAGCTATATCCCAAGCTTTACCGTTACCGATTCGATCCTAACAAGAACGTTCAGAGGTCAATGGAAGATATCTGGAAGGCGCTTGTGAAAGATTCTGGTGCAGTTGTTGACACTCACTTTGATGCCATCTTGGAGGATCTTCTCAAGAGCATCTTGGGACGAGAGTGGAGGATGCGAGAAGCGAGTTGTGCTGCCATCTCCGACCTCATCCAAGGGCAGCCATTTATCAAATACGAGAAGCACTACCGTGATATCTGGACAGCAGCACTAAAAGTGCTTGACGATGTCAAAGGAACCGTTCGAGAGGCAGCCTTGAAACTCTGTATGGCTCTGTCAACCAGTCTCGTTCGGCAGCTTGAAGAGGGGAGCAATGGGTCGGCTGCTCAAGCCATGATGAAAGAGGCGCTTCCATTCCTCCTATCCGACAAAGGCGTCGAGAGCTCGGCCAAGGACGTCCAAATCTTTTCAATCATAACAGTTATCAAGATTACCAAGCAGGGAGGCAAAGCCCTTCGTCCATTCATCCCGGAAATGGTACCCCAGCTCCTTGGTTTGCTCAGCTCTATTGAACCTGAGCAGGTCAATTGGCATTACCAGAGAGCCGGGGATGACAGTCGAGATCAGATTGATAAGATGCGATCGCAGATGGTGAACCAGTCCCCCATCTCTGAATCCATCGAGAATTCACTACGATTCATTGATGCAGATGTGATGAAGGAATTGGCGCCTCGACTAGAAGCCACCATCAAGACTGCCATTGGGATGCCTACGAAGATAGGATGCAGCCGAGTCTTGACAACGCTCTTTACACGCCACACCAACGACATTAGATCTGTCGGTGGGCGATTCCTTCAGCTCATGGAAAAGCAAACGATGGACAAGAATGACGAGGTCAGCCAGGCATATGCTCGTGCCACCGCATACATGATGAGAGCTGTTTCGGAAACGGCAAAGACTCGGTTCTGTGAACGCTTCGTCGACATGTACTTCCAGGCAGAAGAAGAATCGCGTCGGCAAAAGATTGCTGATGTAATTGTGGCATTAGCCAAGATTTCACCAGACCACTTCTCGACACTTGAAACAAAGTTGCTTCCATTCGCCTATCTTGGATCTCATGACACCGACGAGTACACTAGCAAGGCGTTCAAGGAGGCATGGGACCAGCATGCGGGGACCAGCCGTGCCGTTGTGCGGTATGTTCCAGAGATTGTCGCTCTAACAGAGAGGTGCTTGGATACAGCGCAGTGGGCACTTCGACATGGAGGTGCATTCACAGTGGCAGCCATGGTAGCAGGGGTTGCGAGCGCCAGTGACGCTAGCGGACAGATCAGCGATGCCAACTTGACCAAGATTTGGCCCGTCTTTGACAAGACACTCGCATTGAAGACGTTCCCTGGCAAAGAAAAGCTGCTGGAATCCTACCCTCAGTTTGTTGAAAAGGGGCGAGCTTTGTGGACGACGGACTCAAAGATTGCTGCGCAAATGAAGAAGATTGCACTGCGAGAGGCCAAGCGCAACAACAACGAGCACCGTGTGCCAGCATTCCGCTGCCTCTGGCGGTTTGCCGAGGCCAGGGATGACCTCGATATGCTCGACGAGATAGCCGAGGTTGTGACGCCTCACCTTGACGAAATGAAGGACGAAGACAAGATGGAAGTTGACTCCAAGGAAGACCTTACCGAGAAGACCGCATCCAATGGCTTGGAGGCCATCGCTCGAGGTTACAGTCGCACCAACATGAAACAAGATTCCCTCGCAGTTCTGGCCAAGGTACTCGGGATCCTCAAGCCATACCTCGAAAGCCCAAAGTTCGCCATCATCAAACGCCAGGTCTGGTACGAGTGCGTTCGCGACCTGATGGACAACGCTACATCCCCCTCGTCGGCGACGAACGATGAAGGGGCAGTAGCTCTGACGTATCTCCTAAGCTTGGACATGGATCTAGTGGACACTGGCACGGAAGCACAAAGAGTCATGAGAGCAAAGGCCATCGGTGCTACACTAAAGGCAAAGGCCAGGGGCGTGTTTGGACAGGCTGGTCCAGACGGTGCTCAGTTGAGGAGCATGGTAAGCAATGCGTTGGCAGCGGAGCGGTCGATGGAGGTACAGAAAGTGTTGAGGGATATCCTCACTAAGATGGAACAAGGTTCATAGAGTATGGGGTAGGTTATAGATGGTAAGATGAGCAATATAGAAGTTTGTGAGACAATCACACGGTGTCATCAAGTGTCGTAAAGAAGCGACAGAGCAGTAATTTTACAACACATGATGTTGGGTAGTGTTCCTCCAATGGGCAACTATTCATAACTTACCAAGTCAGCTCGTCACTAATTATGATATTATTCGATTAATCTCTTCACTAGAACGACGTATCCAAGATTCTCCATACCCCTGAAACGGGGGTTGAATGCTGGTAGAATTTCAAGGACAGGTGTAGGGTAGGGCAGATGCCCTGTGACGGGAATGGAAATCATCATGGCCGTCGCGTCATCGATTTTCCGCCACCGCTCGGCCTCCCCTGTAGCTTGCCCCTCCATGCTGCCGAGCCCGACTGTAGGCGCTAAACCCACTGAACCAGTTGCGTCACTGTGGTTGGGTGCCTGTCTTTCCATTTGACGTCTGTGCTTCACTTTCACCTCCATTGCACTTCCGCCTCACAAATCCATCTTTTCTCAAGATGCACCCATAACCACGACTTGGCCGTACTCGAACTCACGCGTTGGCCGCCGCGAGCTGGATCAGAAACAGCACTGAACCTCGTCCAGGAAGCCCATCACTCGCTGCATCAGTGGGTACTTGACCCCCGGCACTCCCCCCGCTGCTGTCATAGCGGGGCATCAACTTCGTATCAACTGAACCGCTTCACCGAACCTTACGATACCGCATCGAGCAAGCTTTGCCGACCCTACATCGCCGCACTCGGGTCTTTTCGTTACTACGACGCACTTTACATCACCAGGACACCACCAGAACCCAGCAACTCGACAACCACGCCGTGCTGGGAGCGTCGCCAACGATGGACGACAACATCTCCACCTTTGCCGCTATCACCGGCGCAAGTGCCGACGTCGGCCGCAGCTTCCTTGAAATGACTGCGGGCGACGTTGAGCGCGCAATAGAGCTCTTTTTCGAGAGCCCTGACCTTGCGTCTGGTGTGGGAGCTGGTTTGTCGGCAAACACCACATCAACGAGCCGACCTGCGCCCGAGCCAGCCCGAGCCAGCATTGGCAGGCAGGATTCGGACGGCATCATCCATATCGATAGCGACGATGACGTGGACATGCAGTTTGACGATGACAGCGACCGTGGGAATGATAATGATAGGGCCGCGGCTGTTCAAGCAGCTGCTTTGGCACAGGAGGAGGAAGATATGGCCATGGCCAAGCGATTGCAGGAAGAGTTATACCAAGAAAACCATGGCTCAGGATCGGCAGGAGCTGGAGGTGCGGGAGGTGCAGACGATGTGAGAGCGCCCATTGCGCGAACTACCGAAACCCTCGTGGCTCCCGGCTGGGGCGGCGGTGAACATGATGATGGAATGGAGGCGGCTATGCTAGAGGAGTTGCGGCGGCGGAGGCAGCAACGAGCCCCAGGTGAGTGCAAGGCTCGGCTCCCAGAGAGGATTATCTACTGACATGTGCAACCTAGCTCGGTCTGGCGGACCGTTTTCGCAGCAAATATGGGCCGATCCTGACCGTCGCCCTGCCCAGCCAGCCGAGGATGGCCCCCATGCGAGACGACTCGTGGATCTGTTTAGGCCACCGTACGAGTTGATGGCACGGATGTCCTGGGACGAAGCTCGCACACTGGGAAAGGAGGATAAGAAGTGGATCATGGTTAATCTTCAGGATATGGACGACTTCGCCTGCCAAGCCTTGAACCGCGACCACTGGAAGGATCAGGCTATTAAGGACCTGATCACAGAAAATTTTATCTTTCTGCAGTACGACAAGAAGTTCCCCGACGCCGAAGAGTATATCACTTTCTACTTCCCCAACCAGACTCACGAGAACCCCGATAACTACCCTCACGTCTCCATCATCGATCCACGAACGGGCGAGCAGGTCAAGGTGTGGAGTGGAAGACCCTTTCCTAACGCTCAGGAATTCCATGCCGAACTGGCAGAGTTTCTGGACCGTTATAGCCTTGCGGCCAACAGCAAGAACCCGGTAGCCAAGGCGACGGCACGCAAGCCGCAGAGGGTGGACGTCGACCGGATGACGGAGGATGAGATGCTGGAGATGGCATTAAAGAACAGTCTGGAGGCCGCTTCTGGAAGCCAGGGATCTTCGACACCCAATGTTCACGATCCTGATGCCTTGACCAAATCACCAGGACCAGCAGAAGGGAAGGGCAAGGAGCCTGAGCCGCCAGCCGAGCAGAGCCCTTGGGCGAAGATTCCCAGCACAAACCCCCACACGGAACCGGACAACGATCCTGCGACTACTACCCGTATTCAGTTCCGGCATCCTACCGGCCGCGTTATTCGCCGATTTAACCTCCAAGACCCAGTGCGCAGGATTTACGAGTGGCTCAAGGCTGAGCCTCTGGAAGGCAAGGAGGGGATCGAGTTTGAGCTCAAGAAGATGCCCCAAGGCCAGGACCTTATCGAAAGCCTGGATGCGACCATCGCGGACACTGGCCTGAAGCAGGGGACGGTTATGATCGAATTTATTGAGGACTAAAGGCTGATGTGCTGGTAATGACTTTTATCTTTGCGAAGGATGAGTTTCGTCTTTTACAATGCTATGCGGGATCACAGCATGCATTTGCAGATAGATTAGTATTGGAGCCATCGGAGTGAAAGGGACTGGCTGCGGCCAGCGGTGCAAGTCGGTTCACAGAATCCATAGGGAGGCATCTTGATTGGGAATTGTTTTACGGGGGTTATTAAGGTTCGGAGGCCAGTGTCGTTAGACAAACATGCTCTCATGATTCAGCGAGGACGGGGACCACGAGGCGAGGCTTATGTAGAGGGAATGAAACAAGATGATGAACTAGTCAAGCTGAGCGATGTCGTATGAGACGGACGACCAACGGATCTTGGGTGTGTTTGGGAGGGAAACACAACGACAGAAGCATAGGCCTCGGACAGCCCTGTGCGAGTGCGAATTAGAATTGCATTGCATGACGAGAGTGACTTGTCCTCAATCCAGGCCATTGGACCTGGTACTTTGGCTGACACAGACCCATTGTGCCTGGAACTGAGGCTGAGCTGGACCTGGAGATCGCATGGATGGAGGCCAATGCGGGGAGGGCTTCCAGCGATTAAGCGGCCAGTCTTGATGGCCCTAGCTCCAGCGACCCACTAGCACGCGCTGGAACCTCCACCAGCAGCCACTGACAGGGGCTCATCTCCCCTCCTTCCCGCTCCAAGGTCGCACCAGGAACGGCCGTGGACAGCTGGATGTGATGGAAGGCGCGGCTGGCTGTGAGCGGTTGCTCCTCAACAACCCCACCTGCCCTGTAAACAGCAACAGCCAGCCGTTTCACACTGGGAAGGTGCTTCTGCCGCTCTAGCTTGGCTTATTATTTACGCCAGCTCGCTTGCCTGTGGTTGCATGTTGATTCTTGCCATACGAAGGCGGGGATTGAAGGGGATTGGCCCTCGTTTCGAGCTGAGCGAATGCCCGTGTTTTCCCACCTTTCTTGGAAAAACATTTCATCTTAAGCATTCCTTTTTTTTATCCCCTCGCTTTGTATCCCCATCTTCACAAGACCGCCAGAGGCAGGACGCTGAAAGCTGTTGTTGTTTACCACCAGCACTATCCGAGACAAGGCGACGACGCCTCTTTTTGGTGGGGTTGGAAGTCGACACCGCCATACCACCTTAGCATATCCCACTTCAAGACGACTCGACTCGCTTCAGCTCCGCGCGACTATAGGACTGTCCGTCCTTAATTCATTGTTACGCCATCGACCGACCGACCGGCTCTTCCTGGCCCGAACGAGCAGGAGCAATCGCTACACCACGAGGGCTGACATCGCCCGCAATTGGTAGACGTAGGACAGGGCATTCATTGCAGCCCAAGAGCAACGCGAACGCGCACACCGACTGAAATCCACCATGGCAGACCGCGAGCGCGATATCGACGAGGGGAACGAGGCGCTGGACCCGGAGCTTCTCTACTCCAAGGAATACTGCATTGGTTAGTCTTGATGTTGTCCTTGGCCGAGCCGTGTCAGGCTTCGTCCAGGTTAAGAGGGGCAGTCGTACTGACATTACCCAGGCGGCGGCAGCTTTGGCAAAGTCTACAAAGGGTACGCATAAACACACTCCGAACGACCTTATTTGCGAATTTGGTGCTGACAAGACACCATCTAGAGTTGACAAGCGCACTGGTCAAGCCGTTGCCATCAAGATCATCGACATAGAAAGTGCCGAGGACGAAGTCGAAGACATTATCCAAGAAATCGCCATCCTCTCCGAGCTACAGTCCCCTTATGTCACCAAGTACTATGGGTCCTATGCGAAAGGCGCCGAGCTATGGATCGTCATGGAGTTCTGCTCCGGCGGCAGCTGCGCTGACCTGATGAAGCCGGGGCTGATCGGAGAGGATTACATCGCTATCATCGTGCGGGAACTGCTGCTGGGACTGGATTATCTACATACCGACAAGAAGCTGCACCGTGATGTCAAGGGTGAGAGATGTCCCATCTACATTCGTTGCCTTCACTAACACATTTCGCAAGCTGCCAACGTACTACTCAGCAGCAACGGACAAGTCAAGCTCGCCGACTTTGGCGTCTCGGGCCAGCTCTCTGCAACCATGACCAAGAAGAACACATTTGTTGGCACTCCCTTCTGGATGGCCCCGGAGGTCATTAAGCAATCCGGATACGACCACAAGGCTGATATTTGGTCCCTCGGCATTACAGCCCTCGAGCTGGCCAACGGCGAGCCGCCTTATGCCGACATCCATCCCATGAAGGTCCTATTTCTCATCCCGAAAAACCCACCGCCACGACTCGAAGGAAACTTTACCAAGGCGTTCAAAGAATTTATTGAGCTCTGTCTTCAACGGGATCCCAAGGAGCGACCCACAGCCAAGGATCTCCTACGGCATGCGTTTATTAGACGGGCCAAGCGGACAACATACCTTACAGAGCTCATCGAGAGACATAGTCGATGGGCTGCTACTCACAAGGGCGAAGAGGAGGACAACTGGGATACTAAC
>JAAGWO010000251.1:0-20596 GCA_013266205.1 Fusarium decemcellulare
GTTCCGTATTAGTATTAAGCTGTCGATTGGTTCCTGAGTGACACTTACGTCTCCAATGCCCAACGCCTCGACGTTCCATCTTGGCCGCCACTCCCTTCATCCCAGCTAAACTCGGCTGCAATAGGTGGTGTAACCCAGCGATCATTTCTCCAAAAGTAAGGTGTAGTGATAGTGCCTTCCATGATGGAACCATCATCTTGGTTAACGATGAGGACTTCTTTGGGGTCTGTTGGTGCAATGCAAGCTCTCTGTCGAGCAGCGTCGTACATGGCCCTCTTTGTGGTTTTGAAGTGAGTGTATTCAGACCTTGACGTTGATGCCTGATCAACTAGGAGAGTGAAGTTGGGAGTCTTTCTTGGATCCTTCTCCGACAAAGTAGATGACGGGGCGGGAAGCCGACTTGGAAGTAGGTTATTCAAGGGAACTTCTGGGGTATTGAACTTCTCGACCTTGATGTCGCCGTCACGAGACACAAGAATCCTCATTCTTAAGGGCGTTGTTTGAGAAGGCCCCACGGCCTCCGAGACAAGCTGAGCTAGATATTGAAGTCCATTGGGACCTGATAATTGGTCAATTGCGTGCTGCCAATTCCAATGTGTTGCTGCCCTAAGTAATCGGTCGCGGTGAAAGTCGAGCATGTAAAACGGCGACTCGTTGTCAAAGTTCCAGCCCTCGCCGCTGGACCCTTCTTGCTTTAACTTTTCCAGCTTTGGATCATACCTCATCGAGGTGAAGAGAGAAAAGTCACCGCCCATTATGCCGAGGCAAGACTTTGCAGGGTTGAGCCGAAAGATATAGACACTCGCTGTTCAGGCGGAGTTGATGCATTGAGAACGTCGAAAGCTGGCAGGGTTGTGTAGTCCTAAGCGTCTTAGTCATGTTGCTCCAGTCTACTCCTTCAGTCCCGGAAATCGATAGAACCAGGATGGAAGCTGGTCTATAGCATAGCGAAGCTGCTTGCAATCTCGACTATGGCACATGTCTGATTGGGAGCACTGTATCTATCTCTCCCCGCACAGCTGCTCGGGCTTCGCAACTGCAGGGAACCATGTGTCGAAGCGGTGAGGTTCTAGCCAAACACGGATTGCATAGTATGTCCAAATCATGCCTCCCGGACAAGACTAGGTAGGCCAGTTGCCGAAACTGGCTGGCTGAACAGGTAGCACTGCTTCCGGATCTGCTCCAGGGCAGGGCAGGGCAGGGCAATGCCGTGTCATGGAGTAGAACCCCCGCAACAAGTCACCTCATTCGCACCCGAAATCGCCAGACGGGGCAATCATCAGCTGCGAATCCAGCGGCAGGGGCCGCAAGCAGGGCGGCGTCACAATCTCTTGGCCGCGCTCAAGAACCCTGGTCTTTCTCTTGCTCCCCGCCGCCTCCCAATGTTTACATCAACAAGAATTGCCCAGTGCCCAGTGCCCTGCCTGTAAAGCCGTCGTCATCCGAGTGCCTCAGGCATAATCCATCGCCCACCATCGCCCACCACCACCACTTTGCCTCAGCACCTCAGTCAATCAGTCAGTAATCGGAAAAACTTTCAGTGGGCCCGGCCCGCCAAACCTGCTGGCGCGCCAAATTTCAAAGACAGCCGTCAGCTTTTTTTGCGCGTGGTCCAGCTCGTCGCAGCTAAACTGTATTACCGCGCCCCTACATCATCGGCTTCCCGACTGCTTCTAACCGCTCCGACGGCCTCGCTTCCATCCTCACCTCCCGTCGATCCTCTTAATCATACATAGGCCTCGTCATGTCGGCTCCGACTCCGTCAATGCCTCCGGGCCGGGCTACGGCCATCCCTGTCGACTCTTCCTCGGGTGTCTGGGAGCGGATAACGAACTGGGCTTCGGAGAATAAGGCTGTTGTCTACACCATTGCCGGTGTTGCCGTCGTTGTTACGGGTGCCGGCGTCGTCTACTACCTTAGTGATTCTGTATGTACTGCTTCCCTCGTTCTGGTCTTGCCGCCACCGCTTCTGCCGACCGAGTCCTGCCGCCAGAGCTCGCCTCTTGCATCGAACCATCCCACCTCATGGCGGACTGTGACTGATATTCACCTCAATTGTTAGACGTCCAAGGACACATCTCCAAAGCTCAGCAAGAAGGAGAGGAGAAAGCGAAAAGAAGCTGAGCGCAAGTCTGGAGACACCAAGGAGACGCCCTCAACTGGTCCTTCTCAACCCAAGCCCGCTTCCGCCGAGAGCGAGCCGGAGCTGCCCGAGATCGATGAGCAGACTGTTTCCTCCCTCACCCAGCAGCAGCGTGACGAGTATGCCGCCAAGCTGAAGCAGGCCGGTAACAAGGCCTACGGCGACAAGGCCTACAACAAGGCCATTGACCTCTACTCCAAGGCTATTCTATGCAAGGCCGACCCCGTCTTCTTCTCCAACAGAGCCGCCTGCCACAGCGCCATGAGCGAATGGGATCAGGTCATCGAGGACACCACCGCCGCCATCAACATGGACCCCGAGTACGTCAAGGCCATTAACCGCCGCGCTACCGCCTACGAGCACCAGAAGAAGTACTCCGAAGCTCTTCTCGACTTCACCGCGTCATGCATCATCGACAACTTTAAGAGCGAATCTACCGCCCAGGCCGTCGAGAGGCTGCTCAAGACTTTCGCCGAGCAAAAGGCCAAGGAGATGATGGCTTCCCGACCACCCAAGCTGCCCAGCCCCATCTTTGTCGGAAACTACCTGCAGAGCTTCCGACCCAAGCCCCGCCCCGCAGGCCTCGAAGAGTCGGATGAACTGTCCCCCGAAACCGGCAAGGGACAGATGCAGCTCGGACTTGAGGCCCTAGAGAAGAAGACTGGTGATGGCTACGAGGAGGCTCGCCAGGCGTTTGAGAAGGCGCTGGAGTTGGGCGACCTCGGCGAGTACGAGGCGCTTGCCTACAACATGAGGGGTACATTCCGCACCCTTCTCGGCAACCATGCGGACGCCACCAGCGACTTCGACAAGAGCATTGAGCTCGACCCCTCCATGACACAGAGCTATATTAAGCGAGCGAGCATCAGCCTGGAGCTTGGTGAGCCCGACAAGGCCGAGGCCGAGTTCGCCAAGGCTCTGGAGCAGGATGGCAACGACCCCGATGTCTACTACCACCGTGCCCAGGCTCACTTCATCAAGGGCGACCTGGCCGATGCCCAGAAGGACTACCAGAAGTCGATTGACCTCGACAAGGAGTTCATCTTCTCCCATATCCAGCTCGGTGTCACCCAGTACAAGATGGGTTCCATCGCCTCTTCCATGGCCACTTTCCGACGATGCATCAAGAACTTCCCCAAGGTTCCCGATGTGTACAACTACTATGGTGAACTGCTACTAGACCAGGGCAACTTCTCGGAAGCCGTCGAGAAGTTTGACACTGCCATGGAGATGGAGAAGCAGACCAAGCCCATGTCGATGAACGTGCTGCCCCTCATTAACAAGGCCCTGGCTCTCTTCCAATGGAAGCAAGACTTTAAGGAGGCCGAGGCTCTTTGCCAGAAGGCCCTCATCAGTGAGTAACTCCACAAAGGATTTTTTCTGTAATGGTATTCTAACATCTATCTAGTCGACCCTGAGTGTGATATTGCCGTCGCCACAATGGCTCAGCTCCTGCTCCAACAGAACAACGTGCCCGCCGCCCTCAAGTACTTTGAGCGCGCAGCAGAGCTTGCCCGAACCGAGGGCGAGATTGTCAACGCCCTTTCTTACGCCGAGGCAACTCGAACACAAGTGCAAGTCACAGAGAAGTACCCCAAGCTGGCAGCCAAGCTGGCTGGCGGCGGTCCCGGTGGCCTCCGCATGGGTCCCCAATAAAGATGTACGAGATCAAGACGAAATGAGGCCGGAAAGGCGTGTATAGTGTACGAATTTGGAGCAACTGCGAGACGGAGGGAGAGGAAGGAAGATGTCAAATTTGGATGGACTGCGGAAAATGGAGGTCCGCGATCTGTCCCCCCCGAGGAAGCTCGTCTGGCTGATATGCTGCCTCGTCTCACCGGGAAGTGAGGCCCACTGCTCTGGAGTTGGGACTGTAATGCGCACAATGGAACCCGATTGTACCTGTATATAATAAGCACTTCTCTCATGATTTCTTTCAGCATAACGGAATTACGTGAGGACGGATGGACGCACGACGGGTACTCGGGATACTTGGGCATCTGGGGACTGGGAGAGCAAAAGAAAAAAAAATAACCGTCATTTCGTCACGCTGTCGTGTCCTAGCCCTCGTGATGCAGTTTGCTATCATGCTCAACACTGTAATGTGATTCATGCCATTGTTCATGTGGCCCATAGAGACTTGGACATTATTACCTGCGTGGAAGTTCCTCCAGCCATCATCTCATGCATCCAAGACTTTTCTGGACCGTCTTCCCCAGATAGATACATAATAATTCCCATGCTCCCTAACTGTTTGCCCTGTCTTCCCCCTTCATGCGAGCTGAACAAGGTATTCCTACAAAAGAAGCGTAAAAAGGTGGTTGAGACACCGTCAATCCAAAAACCAATCCTCCCCGAACCAAGAACTCGTAACCCTTTTTCTCATGAAACGATAATAACTCTTGGCCAAACCCCAATCTTCCGCGCCTCTCGGCAAGAGTTGTTCCCCAGCGCTCTGGCGCTTCGAGGAGAGTAAAAATTAAGTACGGTGATGTGTGTGTGTGTGGTATACGGTCGAAGAGTTGTCGTATACTCTGATATCTTGCCAATGCAAAGGTAAGGCAAGACGACATGGAGATATCTATGAGAGAGAAAAAAAAGACGTAACGAGAAAACGGAATTTCATCACAGCGGCAGCATTGTCGCTGTCGCTGTCGGAGTCAGAGTCAGAGACGAAGGTCACTTCCTCTATTTGTTACTGTTGGCGACGCTGACACCGACACCGACGCCCACGGCGATGGCGATAATGATGAGGAGGACGACGAGGGCGCACCACCACTTGAGCTTGCGGCGGCGACGGGCGTGCTCGTTGGCGACCTTGACTTGCTCATTGCCCTTCTCGATGTTCTCGACGGTCGTCTCGGCGTTGACCTCGGCGGCCTGGATGACCGGCTCCTGCTGCTCGACGAGGGTGGCGAGGTCCTCATAGAGCTTGGCAAGCTCGGAGAGGGTCTGCTCAATGCGCTGGAGCTCGCTGTGACGGGCGCGGACGTTGCCGAGCACGGAGCTGGCATGTCCGGTGCGGTTTGTCCGAAGCTGTTACGGAGTTGCGCGTTAGCCGGGGATCTCGGCAAGGTAGGATTACTTGATTACTCACAGCGGTCTGGAAGACACCCTCGTTGCCCCAATCGGCCTGGGCGGCCTGCTGGACCTCCTCCTCGGAAGCATCGGGGTTCACGATGCGGTACTGGCGAGCAATTTGGTCGCGGTAGCGCTGCTGGTAGTCGCGCTCAATGCTCTGGTACTTGTCGAGTTCGGACTTGAAGAAGGTCCTGAGGGACTGCAGCTGTGTTTGCTTTGTGGTGCGGGTGCTGTCGGTGGTCTTTGCGAGGTCGCGCTCTAGGCCCTTGATGCCGTCCTTGATGGCCGTGTTGCGGATCTGGGTCTGGTTGACATACTGCTCGAGCTGCTCGTTGGCGTTGCCGTCGGTGCTGCTGAGGGTGCGCTGGTGGAGCTGGCCGATGTAGTCGATGTCGTTGGTCAGGGACTTGATGTCATTGCGGAGGTTCTGGACGCGGTTGAGGAATTCCTGTTGTGAGAGGCTCGACGACGCAGGAGCCTGTTGCGAATAGTCTTGCATCTCATACTGGTTGTCTCCTTGGGCTGGGGCGTTTTGCGCATACGGATTGGCCTGGACATCACAACAAAGTCGGGTCAGCAAATTGTGGTCCGTTTGGCACGGGGGCGGGAAATTAGATGAGAGACAAAGGGAAAAGCTGCGCTTACCTGGCCGTAGCCGTAGCCAGATTCCTGGCCTGGGCCCTGCTGATAGGGGTTCTCGTTGTACTGGCCGTAGGACATGGTGAACGGTGATGCGTCGCGGCGGAAGCAATGGGCGGGGAGGGGGATGAAAGGATGATGATGATGGGAGGAGCAAGAGGCTAAAAGGCTGGCGGGAGTGGGAGTGGGAGCTGGTGGTGAGATGAGGCTACCGAGCTTGTCTTGGCTCTAGCGGGCCTGTTGCTGGGCGAGGGGACCACGCTTATGACACCCGAGCCGAACGCCAGTGGTCAGTGGCGCGGCCTTTTCTGCACAGTGGTTGGTGGGCGCTGGAGGTCGGACGACGGGGGACCGTTTTTAGTGGACGGGAGTGCTGGAAGAAGGCGCTGAAACGTGACGTAGGGGCCCCGGGACCCAGGTTTTGGAGCTTGGGGATGACGACGGGAGGAGAAAAGCAAGAACGTCCGTGGAAACCGAATTAAACTGAGGAGCAGAAAAGCTTGGTCGTGCGCGCAAGGATGTGCAGAAACAGCCGACGGGAAACGCTTGCTTGATGAGGATTGCCAATGCTCCACTATTAAGGTGTCAAGTTGATGAGGTAATTAACGAGACGTGAGATTGGGTCGTCTCGTCTCTCTTTCATCCTTTGAGGGGGAATCTGCTCTGCTTATGAAGCTTGTGATGCTTTCCCGTTCCCTTCGGCAGCCTCGGGCCCACCCCAGAAATCGTTAGCAGCACGAGCTTGTCAGTGGGCGAAGGCGGCGGCCGAAGCCTGGCTGCGTACGCAAGTGGCGGGGAAGATGGAGGAGAAGCCAAAAATAAGCACTGCCTGGCACTGGACGAACCCAAGCCCCCAGGGTCTTTTGGGCGAAGCTGCAGAAAATCCCCGCCGCTTCCTCTTTTTTGCCTGTTGCCGTCGCTCGCCATTCGACGCTACTCGTCACCCATTGAGGCTGTGGCCGCTTCGTTTAGGCTTGCAGAATGCGAACCCATCCCCTCCCCAGCTGAGGCTGGTGCATCTGGAAATGCAGATCGGCATCGAGACGAAGGCCGTATCCGTCGGACATGGATGTGGCTTAGCCGTTGAACAAGTCCGGTCAATTGCTGCCAAGACGGGACGTTCAGGCTAGGGAGATTCAATTCACGGCTCAGACAAGGATGCAAGCTTGAGATGATTTTTTTTTCATAGGTTGGAATGCTCTATCAGATGCATCGAATGGTGCCTCTTCAAACTGATGGATCAGTGACTAGGTATTCTCCGTCATTGTCACCGTCACCCACTCTCGTTCAAGTGCTGATGCCGGCCATCATCAACCAATGATCTTCTTCCACTGTTGTGAGCCAAATCAGCCATTTCGCCATAAAACGATCACCGGCTGCTCAAAACCATCACCTTGGTAGTCTAATGTTCTGCCTCCAAAAACTCCAAACTCCCGAGTAGCCGTCCTAGGCACCCGTTGCCGCGTCATCGTGTGGCATTTTGGCTCTGTATCGTCTTCAACCAGTCTCAACAACACCAGCTATCCAATGATCCAAGACGACTGGTCGTCTGGTGTATCTGATCGGAATATTGTCTCAATGTAGTCGGGGTCCCCCATACAACTTGTCTTTGGTGACCCATGAACGATGACCGCCCCAGCTCACTGCCACATAGCATGTTTGCACGTGCATTTCCGTAGTTCGAAGTGCCGCCTAGCTCAGCAAGCACAACAACCTCATAGATAGTTCTTCTTCTTGGCGGTTCTCGTATATTGTGTGAGGTGCCACTCAACATCACCGTCCTTGTTCTCGAGGGTGCCGCTGCGGATCTCAAACATCCTCATGGTCATCCGGGGTCCAACCTCGGCCAACTCGACGCTGTCGTATCCTGTTCTGACAAATACGTGGTGTCTGACTTCAATGCTATCCTCGATGTTCTTGAATGTCACGACTCGGTTGCCGACCTTGTTCTTGCTGGTGATAGCTTCCCTAGGAGGAAAAACATGCTTGAGCACCTTGACAACTCGCTCTCCTAGTCGGCTGGTGAAACCGTCAAAGATAAGGTGCGGGTACGACTCGCTGACTGTTCCTCGCACACTGCCAGGGATATCATGACGCAGGACAACATTGTGTAAGGAGAATGAGACGGTTGGGCCGTGAGGGAAATGTGACAAGGTCAAGGCTGTCGGCGTGCCTCGATGCTCGTGGAGAAGGACAACGTCTGACAGGCCTGCAGACTGGGCGGATCGCACAAGGTCGGGCAAGATGAGATTACCACGGTTCAGGCGAACGGCCGTGGGGAGAAGCAGCCTGATTTCCTTCGCAAAAGCTGCTAATCTCGCTGAAGGGTCGCGGGAAGTTGTCACGAGAACTCTGGGGTCGACAATACCAGAGAGCTGGGCATACTCGTCGTCGAGGTCAAGCTGCTCGTTGGTGGTGAGGTCGGGCCGCGACTCATCGTACTGGTAGTCCTTTCGCAAAGCCTTGTCATTGGCGATCGTAGGGTCCAATGGCTTGCCAGAAGCAAGGGACGCTCTCAACTTCGCTCGCTTCTCGCTGATCTCGGCGTCTCGTAGGAGGAGAGCTCGTCGATAGAGATAGTCGCGCCTTTGGCGCGCTTGTTTGCGCTGTACAAATATTGTTAGCTTACGGCAAAGCATTGATAGAGGATTCTCGCCTAACTCACAATCATGATCAGAGTCCGAGGGCTTCTCGCGTTCAAGATTCTGCTTCTCCCAACGTTGGCAGTCGATATAAAATTTCCGGAGCGCCGCCACCTAGAAAAAGTTCCTTATCGCAGGTTGGATTTAGCTGGGGCCGGGTGCGATAGTCGGACCCACTAAAATTTGGCACCACCACCTAGGATCTGCGTTTTCTCACGTGACTACGCGACCGTGTCTACCGCGTTGAGTGCCCTTAACAGTAGGGGCGTCCCTCTTTACACGACCTGCACCACCCATCATTCATCACCACCAGCCAATTCACACATTCAACCACACGACACCAGATTCTTGTGTTCTATGCAACAAAGTCGCCGAAACACAACAGCCGACAAGATGCTGTCTTTTGCTCCTACTCCCATTTTTTCCAACTCCTGGGATCACCGGCCCGCCGTTTCCTCGCCGCTCTCATCCTCTCCGGTTCGCGCCTCGTCGCCACTATCACCAATTGACAGGAACGCGCTTCCGCAGCGACAAATTCAGTCCTCGCCCATTCAGCCCCCCAAGTTCAAGTTTGCATCGCGTCCGACGCGTCCGAACCCAGTTTTGCGGAAACGAGAGGATATCCAGGAGGGCAGACGGAGGCTGTTTCTCCAGAACGTGCGCCAGAAGAGCGAGGACAAGGCCTGGCAAAGGAGAGACATTGAGGGACAGGTAAGACCCTACACTTGATCGCACAATTGCATGGCTTATACTAACATGCGCTGTAGTTTTTGAAGACCAACTACCTCGCAGACAAGGGGCAGCTGTCTCACGATGCTCCTGATGTCACAGACGCGGACATTGAGGACGCGATGGCTTTTCAACAGGAGCAGTCCCGGATTCCTGAGGAGGATGAGATGATGATGGATGAGGATGAGCAGTTTGAGGCCATGCTTGCTTCCTACGAGGACCAACAGACAACATCATCGCAACCGCCCTCGTCCACGCTATCAGACGAGGACTATGACGACATCTTTGCTGAACTGATCGCACAAGAACAATCACAACAAGCTATGCAGTCTGGGTTACACTACCAGATGGATGCCTCTGGAGATACAGAGATGCAGTGATGAATGAACAGTTTTGTTTGCTTTTGGGGGCTATTGCTTGACATTTTGGCGTTGGGGTAACAGGGACCACAAGAGCATGGCGTTTTGGCGATACCAGTGGTACATTGGACTTGTACATCTACTGTATAGGGGAGGGTATATAGATGACTTGGAGGGAGCGTCTATGGTTGGTATTTACTGAGGATTACACGCTTCATCCGAAGGATTGAGCGCTTCCTGTGCGGATTGCATATCCCCAACCAAATCAGAGGGAGGCGACCCTGCTGCTTGCATCTAGACGAGCAGTCAGCAATCAAAAATTTGCCACAGAGAGTTGGGAGGAAATGACAAACCTTTTGCATCTTGTCCACGATGAATTCACGATCCGCTGCATTCGAGTCCGAGTACGTCTTTTCCTCAAACTTGGCCACAATCTCACGCACGACGGACTGCTGCTCCTCATAACGCTTCAGGTCCTCCTTGGGCGTGGTGCCGCGGTTCTTGGCAAGCCACTCGGGGAACTTTTCATCGAGCTCCTTCATGGGCTCGTAGAGGATCTCCTTGTTAGTGAGCTGTTCCATCATGCCCATGAGCATCTTGGAAAACTCCTCCTCGCTGCCCTCACCGCCGAGAGCACCAAGGTCGCCAGACGACAGTTGCTTCATCATCTCAGACATGAAGTCGTCCGAGGGACCCTCCGCGGCTGCAGCCGTGGCCTGGTCCCCCGAGGCTTGCATACGCTCCATGGTCCGACGGATCGTCTCTTGAAAGGAGGCATCCTCTGCCGGGGCCTGGGGCGCAGGACCGGTTGAAGCGCTTGGGGGAGGGGGAGCATCACCAGCCCCCTCTGCCGCGGCGATGTGCTTGAAGATGTCTTCGAACTGCGCTTGCATGTCGGGCTAGCTACGCGTTAGTCTGAGTCTGAGGACTTGTGATATGACCTTGGCTTACCGATTTCTCGAGCTCGCCTAGCAAATCAGCCATACCAGCCTGGAGCTGCTTGGCAAACTCCTCTTCTGAAAAGGCATCATCGGCTTCTGGTTGCTTGCCGGAAGAAGCAGGCTCTTTGGGAGCTTCAGTTGAACTAGGACCAGCAGTTTCAGTTGGCTTTTTTGAATCTAGTTTGACAGCAGAAAAGTCATCGAGCATGTCTAATAAAATAGTTAGTGAAGTCTGTTCAACGAGGGCATATCTCATCTTCAAGTTCCACATACCATCCAAATCATCCAAGTCATCTTCATCCGGGTCTGGGACGTCCTCATACTCTTCGACAGGCTGCTTGGCAACCTCAGCTGCTGGTACTGGTGCAGGGGGTGCAGGAGGATCAGCGATTTTCTCTTCGACAGGTGTCGGCTCAACAAACTTCTCGACAGCCTTCTCTGCGATAGGTTTCTGTTCGGTAGGTTTCTCCTCTGTGGCCTTCTCCTCAACAGCTTTCTCTTTGATAGGCTTCTCTTCGATAGGTGCGTCCTCGAGAACCTTCTCGACAACCTTCTCTTCGACAACCTTCTCTTCGACAACCTTCTCTTCGACAGCCTTCTCCTCGGCAGCCTTCTCTACCACAGCTTCTGTCGCAGCAGCAGCAGTCACCGCCGCGGCTGCAGTAAGAACTACGGCAGCATCTGGAGGAGGAGCCGTAGGGGACTCCGCTGTTGGAGCAGGTGTCACCGTTGACGGAGTAGGAACCGGAGCGTCGGCGACCGGAGCGTCGGGCATGGGAGTATCAGATGAAGAGGCGGCGGTTGTGGGAGCGACAGTCTCGGCTTTGATATCTCCCTTTGTGTCGTCCTTCACCTCATCTTTGACATCCTCCTTGACCGCCTCTTTTAGCTCCTGCTTGACCTCCTCCTGCTTTGCAGTTTCTGCTTCCTTTGTTGCGTCCATGCTGGGCTCTGGCGCCTTGCTTCTTGAACACAGCTGTCTTCTTCACAGACTCTCTCACAAACCCCACATGCAAACAGTCCTTGCCAACGGAGGAGAGACGGGTGGAGATGGAAGCCGCAGTGCTGGAGGATGAGATGAAGGAGATGTATTACACCAGAGTATTGAGATACGAAGCTGCACCCGATGTAGAAGAGGCTGCAGAATGAGGCTCTGTGATGCAAGAGTTGAAGTTAGGTAGTAATTTCATACCAAGGTGTGCAGTCTCGACGCCGCCTCTCCCACCATTGAGCCGAGGTGATGATGGCCACGCTACTGTGCCTAGGTAGGTCCTTCTCCTTCCATCGCTGCAGCCCCTCACTAACGGCTCGGGCCCAGTGGTCACCCCGCCAAAGCAGCGCTGTCCCTCGCCCCTGGTACCGCTGGAATGAGCAAGGTTGCCCCTACGGTCCAGGCCACATTAGCGGGGTTTCCCGGGAGGGTACGTGCTCTCAGCGCTGGCGCCACTTTTCGACCAACGACAGCGGGTTTTTGGGGGGCCAGTGCATCGAATCGTCCATCCACAGACGTCGCTTCGTGAATTGCATGCGCAAACAGCGTCAGGCTCTGGCTTCGATCTGATTCTTTTGTCAGCGCTTTTCCAGCACAACGCCTTTGTTTTCTCGCAACGACCATCAGGCACCCTGCGCAGCTCGAGGGCATCTCCTCGCCGATCTTTTCCATCACCACCGCCCGCCTTCCTCAACCATCATCAGCCCTTGGCTAGGTGCGACCTGGACTCTGAACGACCCCGTGGCCGCTTTTCTTTCACCCGCGAAAACTACACCTACTTTCAACCGCGCACCGACCGACGACGTCGCAAACAAAGCCATGGCTCTGTGTCAGAACCGATTACAAGAGGAGAGGTGAGGCTACATGGAGTTATTGTGGGTTATGGCAGCAATACTGAGACCTGGGCAGGAAGCAGTGGCGGCGAGACCATCCGTTTGGATTCTATGCAAAGCCCCAGCGCACCAAGGAGGGGGTTCTCGACGTCAAGAACTGGGAGTGTGGCATCCCTGGAAAGGAGAATACCATCTGGGCTGGCGGACTATTCAAGCTGACGATCGCGTTTCCCGACGGTGAGTGCGATATCTTGGCAGAGCAACATGCCCTCGTGACTATGCTGACTTGGCTTGATGTGACAGAGTATCCCACAAAGCCCCCAAAGTGTAAGTGATTAGAGATCCGTATGCTTGAGAGGAGATCCTTGATGCTGATATACGCCCAGGCAAATTTGTCCCTCCGCTGTTCCACCCGAACGTGTACCCCTCTGGCACCGTCTGCCTGTCCATCCTCAACGAGGAGGAAGCTTGGAAACCCGCCATCACCGTCAAGCAGATCCTGCTGGGTATCCAGGATCTCCTCAACGACCCAAACCCCGAATCACCCGCTCAGGCGGAGGCGTACAACCTATTTAAGAGGGATCGCGCTGAGTACGAGAAGCGGGTTCGCCGCCTGGTCCGCGACAACCCCACGCCCTGATGCATGCTCTGCAGAGGCGATCGTTTGAGGAGGAGGCTTTTTAGACAACTTTTTCTTCTTTTCACTGTACGGGATCTCTGGCTATGGCGTTTGGGGAAATACCAAGGCGGAAATTCACTTGGAGCCTGTGGGTGAGGTACACGGCATGACATGGCTCGCGTGAACGAGGGCTGGGGGGTTAGGTGTGAGCCTGGCAGCCCATCGGAGAGAGGCATGGGAGGTAGTCAACAACGGGGAGAGCATTTTCCTTTGAATCTCAAGCAAGTCTCTATTTTTCTTCTGGGCATTCGTTGATAGTCGAGGGCCGTTGTCGGTTGATGTGATCTGGATCCATGCGGCGAGTGAATCATTTGCCGTTGCGCCCTCGGAACAACTCGAACAAGTTCCAGGGTCTGCCCCACCACGGGGCTTTCATCGTGGTGGATGTCCCGCATCGCGAGACAACCGACGGTGGCGGCAGAGGAGCCGATGAAGCTACGGACTTACGGGACCTTGCTTTGCGTTGGTTGCCTTGTTTTGAAATGATCGTGTTGTTGAGTGACAAGTAGCGCATGTAGCCGAATATGATTTATGTTGAGAGCAGCTCGTTATGGACACGTCTGGGTAGGGGTTGTCGGCCGTCCGCTCATCGGATGCCCTTGGATGAGATATCACATCAAAGCTTGCCCGAATTGGTCGGTAACATTGACTGTGACGCAAAGCGACCAGGCACACGGCCGTTATATTTCCCTTATCGACCAATCCAAGTTATGTAATTCGCCTGAGAGCCTCAGGGCTTCGTCTCTGTTCGGCCGCCAATGACGACGGCCGAATTACAAGCCGAAGTCGGCCATCCCGACTCACATGCCCCCAATCTTTTGGATCCGGGTGCTCGATACAACGACCGATGGGCTGGGCCGGTAACGAGAAGCCATTAGCGGGCTTTTTCTTCCGTACGCACAGAAGAGAGACAGCCGGGCAGACAGAAAACAAGACAAGCAGGGTGATATGACCTTGGGCCGGCTAATCAGTCGCTATCAGCAGTGGAGAGCAAGACAGAGCCGGCCGTCCAAGCAGCTGTCCGCGGCCGGCCCCAGTGCGGCAGCGGAGCACGTATCGATGGCTGTGGATAACCTTAAGACGTTGGATTCGACCATAAGCGCAGGTAGCCTTGCGCTTGTTTTTTTATCCCTCTCTCGCGTCCCGTCTGGTTTGTCTGTAGGTCCTGAGCCGGCGGGAAGAGAGGAGTCATACTACCACCAGTGGAGGAAAAAAAACTCCACCCTCTCTTTCCCCTGCCGCCCTCCTCGCCTGCCCGCGCAGCTAAAATATTAATCTTTCCCTCCTCCCATTCCCCTTTCCCTCTCCGTATCTCCGTCACACACTTGCTCTCGGGTTGTCCACACACAGAACGTGCGCAGTCTTTTCTGAAAAACCGCAATCATGTGTGGCATCTTCGCCTGTCATCGGTACGCTTCCCTCGCCCCCTGCGAACATGGACCCTTGGAGTTTGGCGGTGCCTGGGCCTGGGCCGATTTTGTTGGAGGGGCACAGGCACGCGCAAAGGGACCCCGCCATCAATTGATGGCAGAAGGACATTTCGACCCCGCGGTCGCGGTGGTGGGAGAAAAAAAAAAAAGGTTGATCATGGCGCGACTGACGTTTGTGCGCCGCTCATAGTCACCCCGACGTCCAAAAGTTCAAGCCGACTGCGCTCAAGCTTGCAAAACAGTATGTATCTGCCTCCATTGGGAATTGGAAAGAGCTTAGAAACTGACTTTAATGCTACAGGATTCGGCACCGTGGCCCCGATTGGAGTAAGTGACATTACCATCCGGATTGTCGCCCCTCGCACGAGCGCAAATACTAAGTCACATGCCCAGGCGGAAGCATCATCTCCAACCACACCAGTGAGTCAATTGGCCTCGAAACTGCGATTCCGTGCGGTCCTGACTGTTGTGTATAGTCCTTTGCCATGAGCGTCTCAGCATTGTCGGTGTTGGTAAGTCGCAAGCCCTCGCGCCTTCGGCAGGGGATCCTGAATAACCATCTCCGCAGAGTCTGGCGCCCAGCCCCTGACCAACGCCGACGACAGCATCATTCTTGCTGTTAACGGCGAGATTTATAACCATCGTCTGATCCGAAAGCACCTCAAGGAGCAGTACCACTTCAAGACCACCTCAGACTGTGAAGTCATCATCCCCTTGGTAAGGAGCCCAACCAGATGCCTTCGATATGCCAGCAAAGACAGCAAGCTCACTGCGGACTGCCTCTAGTACACCGAGTACGATACCGACGCCCCCAACCACCTCGATGGCATGTTCTCCTTTGTGCTCTACGACAAGAAGCAAGACCGCACCATTGCCGCCCGAGATCCCATCGGTATCACCACCTTCTACCAGGGCTGGTCCTCCAAGGAGCCTGGTGCCGTCTACTTCGCCTCCGAGCTCAAGTGCCTGCACACTGTCTGTGACAAGATTGTCGCTTTCCCCCCCGGTCACGTTTACGACTCCAAGACTGGCGAGACGACTCGCTACTTCAACCCCTCGTGGTGGGACCCCGCCAAGGTTCCTCAGACACCCGTCGACTACAAGGTCCTTCGGACTGCGCTTGAGAAGGCTGTCCGGAAACGTCTCATGGCCGAGGTTCCCTTTGGTGTCTTGTTGTCGGGTGGTCTCGACTCCAGTTTGACTGCCTCTATCGCTCAGCGTGAGGTGACTCGCCTGCGAAAGAAGGCCCTCGAAGCCAACGGCAACGTTTTCCCTACCGAGAACGCTGACACTGGCGAGGGCCTTGTCGGTATCGACGATGACGACCACATCGACACCCTCACCTACCTCCCCCAGCTTAACTCCTTCTCCATCGGCCTGCCTGGTTCTCCCGATAACAAGGCCGCCCTCGAGGTCGCCAAGTTCCTCGGCACTAAGCACCACGTCATGACCTTCACCATCGAGGATGGTCTCAACGCTCTCTCTGATGTCATCTACCACCTCGAGACCTACGACGTCACCACCATCCGAGCTTCTACCCCTATGTATCTGCTGTCGCGCAAGATCAAGGCCATGGGTATCAAGATGGTTCTTAGTGGAGAGGGCAGTGACGAGATCTTTGGTGGCTACCTGTACTTCCACGCTGCGCCCAACAAGGAGGCATTCCACGAGGAGACTGTTCGCCGTGTCAAGAACCTGCACCTGGCTGACTGCCTTCGAGCCAACAAGTCGACCTCGGCTTGGGGTCTTGAGGCCCGTGTGCCTTTCCTCGACAAGGAGGTGCGTTTAGAAGCTCGAGTGATATTCCGTGAGCGTACTAACGATTCAAATAGTTCCTCGAGACCTCGATGAACATTGACCCCCAAGACAAGATGATCACCAAGGATAAGCTCGAGAAGTACATTATCCGCAAGGCATTCGATACTACCGACGAGCCCGATGAGCAGCCTTACCTCCCCGACTCGATCCTGTGGCGACAGAAGGAGCAGTTCTCGGACGGTGTCGGCTACGGCTGGATCGATTCCCTCAAGGATAACGCTGAGCTCCATGTGACGGACGAGATGATGAAGAACCCCAAGCCTGAGTGGGGCAACGACATTCCTGACACCAAGGAGGCGTACGTTCTGCCATTAACGACGACTGATTGAACTTGACTGACATTTTTTGGTGATTAGTTACTGGTACCGATGCATGTTTGACGAGCACTTCCCTCCTCACTGCGCATCGACGGTTATGCGCTGGACGCCTACCTGGTCCAAGCAGTCGGACCCCAGTGGCCGGTACGTGATACCCCTGATGCCTCAAGCTGCCCCGTGGAACGAATGAGAACCGAGTAAATGCTAATGCTCGAGTACAGAGCCATTTCTATCCACAACGCCAAGTACAACAACGCGGCTTAATAACATAGCGAACCACGCAAGCACGGAGACTTGGTTCTCCATTGTATCTTAGACTATCCTGGGTACCTACCACGCGCCCGACATAAAAGCATCTCTGGTTGCCGTTTTCCTAGATCAAAGAGAAAAGGCGTCTTGGGCTATTGCTTAGCATGATGATGATTGGTAACGGGACGGATGAAAATAAAATGTGAATAAGGACAAAGAGAAAGTACCTGTGAGAGCGACGTAATGGTGAATGAATGAGATCCTGAGTGAATCCATCCCGAGGTCATGCTAAGTCCCTGATGTAGGAAGGGTCAATTGCGACGTGGCTATGTCGGCCATTTATCGAGCGGTACGAGAAACGACAACAGGGTGTGAATATTAAACAAGGGAAGGCGACAGCACGGGAGATTGCATCAAAATGCATGACGAATGAGCATGGTGGTCTCTTGACGCGGTGGAGTGTCATGAGATGGTTTTTAGTCCCATTTGAGAGTTCATGCGGTGACAAAACCGCCGCTGTGAGCAAGTCATCTAGCTCGACATGATTTGACTACCACAGGCTTAATGATTAGTTCCCCAGGACAGCGAGTAGTGTTGAGGACAGTTGAGTCTAGTTATTTAGTGTGCAGAAAGCAGTTCCTGCCTGTCCTAATAACTTTCAGAGGTATTGATGAATGCCAACAGCACAGGAGGCACACCAATGAGACCTATAGTGACAAAGAGAGAGCGCCATTCTTAATAGATTCATAAGAACACACAATAACATGAACACTGCACGTTTAGGACGTTCTGGCAGTATACTTCAAAACCAAGAGAGTCGGAGACCAAGCCAATAAGAGCCTGACATAAGCTGAGTAGTACGACTAATAAGGGATATCAAAAGCTAAATCTATGTCGTAAAAGCCGAGCTGCTACGGTGTGAATGAGACAAGATGCACTGGATACCCGCGTGGGTATCCGATTTAGAAAGAAGCGACTTCCATAAGCCATCAAAGTGGAGGAGCTGGAGGAGCAGGAGGATCCATCAACAGATGGCCATGGGCCAGGGGCGATCAACTTCCCTTTGATCAGGGCATCTTTCTCTGCGAAGGCCAATTCCTTTATTGTCGCATGTCATCCTAGAAGAATACCTCGAACAGTCGTTAAGTCATGGGGGCGTCGGGGGTATCTTGGTTTAAGATGTATATGTAAATGTGAGCGAACTGGTGGTGAAAGGCTTAGACTATCAAGGTCCAGAGATGATGCCGCGTGGGTGCTGGGAAGGAACAGGCTCCAGCGTAACTCGAAAAGACCAGAGCTGTTCATAGAACAAACCAATTTAAATCATGACTTTAGAAAATAAAGCAAAAAATACTAATTAATTATATCTTAGGAATTATAATGTCATCATAAAAATCATCATGGAGTGCCTTACTGGCCGGCAAGCGTTCATCTGTGTATATTCAATCTTCCGTCCGAAATGTGCAGCTGCATCAGCAACGAGGGTAAGCCATGAGTAGACAATGCTGTGGGCTCTAGTAGAGATATCCTTCTGCAATGGTAACAATACTAAGACTTTGAAGTTGATGCTTCTATCGATGTAGGACAGACAGGCGCCTATCCCTGGCTGCAAGAAGGGAGCGGCTGGATGGTCAGAAACCACTGAAATTATAGGACAAATACTTATCTGGGAGTAGGGCTAAAAGTAGTTTTATTTTCATGAAAGACTAATATTACATAGTGCCTAAGACTCTGGCATGTTAGCGGTCATTCGAGAGTCATGGCTGTATCCGTTCTGCGATGGAGTCATATGTTCTTTGACCTCTGTGGGAGCGGTCAAGTATATTAGCCAGGAATGTCCCATAACGGCAAATCCTAGAGTTTGGCAATTTCTATTCTCTGTCCCCAGAATGAGAGTAGGCAAGAAATCTGAAGCGTCGTTTGCTGGGTTTCTGGAACCCGCACGCGGGTTGAGAAAAACTGAGACACTACAGGCGAGGTAGCTCTAGGTTTTTGCAACTCAACAACACATGCAAAATGGAAGATTTGAACAATGAAAATAACGCGACCTGACAGTCCTTCTTTTGGGGAATATCAAGCCAGTTTTCATTTCCTAAGGGATGGCGTAAATCTGCGTCGTTAGTTAGACCAGGTCAAACCAGATTTCCCTACCATATGCAAGTTTTTCCTAACCTGTTAAGCATGTTTTTGTGCGGCGGCAAGCGGCAAACGAATCACCAGCCGTTGTACTGTTTCCTAGGTTCTGTATTCCAACAAACAAAGTGAGATGGCCGAGCGGCCTGAGGCGCCAGACTCGAGATGGGTTATCTCAGGGCACCTTCTTCTCTGATCAATCGGGGTGAATTCTGGTATCGAAAGGTGCTTGGGTGTCCTACTCTCACCAAAGCCTTTTGCATTATATTTCTTTTTGTATCTGTTGTTTTGAGTTGCAGAGACTGAGATGAATCTCACTGTTCTGTTGAAGCCATCACCGAGCAGCCTGAAGGACAACTGAATGTGCAAAGTGGCGTGGGTGGGGCCACAGAAAAATGTGGCGCTGTGGCTCAACTCCCTTGGTACCTGACAAAGCTGCTCTGGGAATGGCAGTTATGATACGAATATTAACGGAAGGTATTTTTGTCTATTTTTCATGCTCCCTGTTTCTGGGCTAGTAATTTTGAATTACTTCTTGCTAATATTTGCTGAGACCAAGTAGCATATCCTCAGTGACGGAAGCTTCACCTCGGTCTGCTCCAAACCAACGACCACGACCTCCACTTCCATTATGCGTTGACGAAATAAATGCCAGCAAAGACATAAGACGAGGTTGGTGCCATGATTCCTGCTCTAGTAGGGACGCAGTACAACACATCATCGCATTGCATTGGGGAGAACGGGTCTCGGCTAGTCAGTTTGGGTTGCATGATGCTCACCCGGTCGAACGCTTTTTCATGCACATGTTCAACTGAAATTTGCTTCTGGAAGAACCGAAAAAGAAAGGGTTCAGCCATGACAGGAGGATGCTACCATGGTGTTACCACTCGACGTCCTGCGTCCTTTTCGAGTTGTGAAGCCATCTCAGGCTACCCGATTCGGCAACAGGGTCGGTAACTGAGCCGAACAACAACAGACAGCCAGATGCAGCGACAACACTCAGGGTCCATCTTGCCTCTTATGACTCAAACTGGCTGCTTCTCTGCTGGCCAGTTTGCTCCTCCACGTGGGCCCTTGGGCGCTGGCACTGGGAAACTAATGCTAATTACCTGGCACCTGGGTAGCTATGCAGTAGGCCGTGTTGTCACCGGGTGACGAGCCAAACTGGCACGGTGCCCCAGAAACTCGATTTGGCCCTGGCCCAGCTTCCACCCGCGAGCCCGACATCAGCCGATGGGACCTCGAAGGTCGGTGCCAATGCCGGCTCAGGCGCCGCACAGGGCTGGCAGACAGAGGCACAGAAGGCTACAGGGGCCCCCGGCCGCTGAGGTGCTTGGTGGAGCTGCCCTCCAGGCGTCTTTGCACCCCCCCAACGAAAACCCAGGTGCGCAGCTGGACCCCTGTGTCAATTGCCCCCCCAAACATTTTCTCTCACAGCTCCTCACACATCATCTCCCGCGAGGCCCCGTTCCGCCCTCGACTGCCTCTTCTTCTCCTCCCCCCCTTCTCTCCATCTCCATCTTCATCCCCCATTCTTCGAGAATTATAATCCCTCCTTCTTCGTCCGTCCCAAGACACACAAACCACCGCACTCATGTCTATCCCCGCCTTC
>JAAGWO010000252.1:0-14608 GCA_013266205.1 Fusarium decemcellulare
GTACCATGCACAATACCCCAGCGGCCCCCGCTGGGGAGGGCGGGGGCGGGGAGAGAGCAAACCCAGGAAACATTGAACGGGAACGAAGCATCTTGTTGTTGATCGGAGACTTTATTATCCGTGTTCTAGGTCCTTCAATGTAATTCAGTACCAAAAGTGCCGACATCGGCCTCAATTCTTGTGAACAAAAATAACAAGGCAGACCGATACCATTATGATCCACGGCCAAGGCACCATCGGTGCTCCATGCTGTCGTACGGAGTTACGGTCGCCTTTCACTCCAGCCTGGTGCCTTCCATCCTGCTGGTGCATATTGTTGCAGTCTCCTATTATATCCACAACGTGGCCATGATTGATGGAATCTCGGGTTCGAGCGTTGGCTTTCTCCCAGGACCGTGGTGCTGGGATTGTTTCAAGAAACTCGATGGACGGCCCCAGGGCCACAGGTCCAGTTGTGAGAGCCCTGTCAGTGTCCTGCATCTCAAACGCGTTAAGAATGGTCTGCCAGTGGTTTTGGGGCTGGCTGCGTTCGGTAGTGGTTCGACCTTCAGGCATAGCTGCTCCTTTTCTTGACTGCTTGTGGTGGTTGCTGTTGAAAGGAATCTCTGTTAGGCAAATTAAGAAGCGAAACACAATAGCACGGTTGGCTTCGCTTACTGGGTCTGATTGTCAACGACAGTGTCTCTGCTGAGAAATCGAATGTCACAATTAAAGTAGGCAGAACAGGGCGTGGGAGGACAAGGTTAATAAGTACTATTGTCTAAGTAATAGCATCGGCCTGGATTTGGGCTTTTCTAATTGATGAGGCCTTCGCCAGCATGGATCCGGTGCATAATCCTGCCGGCAAACTCCGGCCACAGCATGAGTCCTGATGAAACCTTGGCTGGTGTAAAATCTGCCTAGGCAGCCAAATCATCTCGGTCAGCATTCCGATGCCAAAATGTCACGTATGCACCCGTCACAGAAATATAGCGATTGAGCAGCAGATAGAAATATGCAAGCCTTGGATTAGCCTATTGGGCGAGGGACGGACTCTACTGAGACACTGTTCACGGAAAAAAAAAGACTGCGGGACCCAAGTTGAGGCCTATATAAATTGGGTAGCCACACGTTACATTGAGTGCAAAGCAACAACGTTTTTATTTTTTTGCAAACCGAAAACATGTACAGTTGGTTTATGCAAGTTCTTTCTCCGCCGAAACGTGTAAGCTTATGCCCTCCAATCCAGACCCCGGCCGATTGGTCGCTAACCAGTTGACCAGAGAGCCACACAGAGCTCACTTGAAGCTGTCGTCGACCCCGAAAACCCACAAGTTGAGTGAGCTGCAACCAAAAATATTCCGTCTCCGCCATACGGCGTGTCCGGTATCTAATGCAGTACCTCCAGCATCGTGGCAGTTCATGGCCTCAACCCGTTCAATAGCCCCGACCGCGGAAAGTCAACATGGACGACCGGTGGGAAGCTCTGGTTGAGCGATCCGGAGTTTCTGCCAAGACGACTTCCCCACGCACGTATTCTGCTATTCAGCTTCAATTCAAATGTCGCGCTGGGGACCACAACGGCCGGCTTGATTGAGCAGGCTGACAACCTGCTCAATCAGCTGATGGCTAAACGGGATGTAGGTACTATCTACAAAAGTTTTGCCCTCGCAGGCGGCTGACGCTACTGAGAAGGACCCAGACCGCCCACTGATATTTATCTGCCACAGCCTTGGAGGGCTCATCGTCAAGCGAGTATGTTTGTGCTGTTGGATACATTAGCGAATTATGCTAATCGCTAAAGGCACTAATTGCAGCCAAATATGATAGTAATTATGCCACTATATGCATAGCCACTTATGGAATTGCTTTCTTCGGCACGCCTCACCGCGGAGGTAACGGAGCTACGGTCGGGGTCGGGTCTCGGGTCGCCACCATGATTCGAGCTATGCTAGGCAACCCGCCAAACACGTTCATGGAAGCCTTGACCGGTGCATCGGGGCTCCTCAGAAGCGTCACAGCTGATTTCCGCCCGTTCCTTGAACAACTGCATTTTATCAGCTTCTTTGAGACTCTTCCGTTGCAGAAGACAGGGAATGTAAGCAACTGATGTCCGCCCTACCTATACCCTCAATTTGAAACCAACGAAATACGCCACCAACAGGTAGTTGTTGATCAGGGGTCAGCGACGCTTGGGCTCGATCCAGCACGCGAGAAACAGATTGGGCTCGAAGCTGACCACTGCCAAATGTGCAAATTCTCCCACCCTGATAACCCAGCTTATCAGCAGGTAGAGAGCAACATTGTGGATATGGTCAAGGGTGCTACCAACAAGAGGAATGCACCACGTAGCTTTGGCTCAATCCCAAGCCCGATACCTGGAAGTGATTCAAACGTAACCGGAAACAGCAATGTCATGATGCAAGTCGGAAGGGCTCACCACGGAGTCATCTCTGGTGCCTCGAACGAAACACGCCAATTCGGTCAGGGCAACAAGAGCATCACGGAGGGATCACACAATAAAACAACACAAATCTATGCCGAAAGCGAAATTTCTGGGCTATTCATTGCTAGACAACTATGGTGGCATTGGCAAGTCTAACCATGTAGATGACAACGGAAGTTCGTGAACACTGTGTTCTTTGGTGCGGAAACTGACGTCTCTGCTTGCGGTAGAAGCGTTCTAGAATAGAAATGGAAGTTTGCGAAGCAATGGGGCAAAATGTCTCGGAGAAGATTACTGTAGGGCTCAAGGAGGTTTATCCAAATACGGCTATACCAGTAACCAACCGATAGATTAGAGAGAGATCTAGGGTGTTTTCGCATCTGATGCTCCTCCAAACTTTGGCCTCGTGTGGTGAGATTAGCGAGCGGTTCGGCCCGCGTCTTAGCGTCCGAGGGGCTCATCGCTCTGCATTTGCCCCTCGGAGGATGCAGCAAAAATAGCCCTAGAATACGAACCCTTTTGTTAGTTTACCTGCTCTCCAAGGGTCCTACCCTCTAAGGGAAGAATAATTAGCGGCAGAGATTCTCACACCGAGCCCCATGCCCTCGCTCCACGTGCTGGGGCTTTCACCCCGCATGTTCCACCCGGGCCGACTAACACTGGCGCAGCTGTTTGCGAAGCTGTCGCAACGGACTTGAACACTATCCTAAGGCAAAAATGCAAGGCATCCTACGTGAGGTGCCGAGGTAAATAGGTCAAATATGCTTCGCCACAGAGGTCTAAACCGGGCAATGACGTCAAAGATGTTGTCTCCCGCCGCTTCAGAGCCAGCGTCGTCGGCATCTTTGCTGATATACCTAGCGGGTTCCCTCCTCTATCTCGTTAACCTTCTGAAGCATTGAGCTATCATTAAGGATCAGTAGCACAACGTTACATTTTCCGTGGCATGGAAACTGGTTTGGAAGGACAAGCCCCCTCCCCATTTCCCATACAGCAGCCCCCTGGAGATTCACATCCATGTCCATCCCAGTCCCAGCAACCCTCCACTGCTCTAGCGAGGTACCAAACTTATTCACCTTTCCTAAGTAGTTGGCCGGTCGCGGATCGCTTCCACGGCACTGACATCACCATCTTAGTTCGCTTGCTGCCATCATCACTTCCAATCTAATCCCCACTCCCTTACTACATTTGTCATCGATAACGGAGCCCAAGTTTTCTACGCTCTCATTCTCATGAATTTCATCATTCGTGTTTTCACGATGCGCCTACTCGGATCACCTTTGAACCATCGACCCATGGGCAGTCATGATGCAAGCATAAATGGAAGTACAAATTCTATCGTCCAGGGGAACGGTAATATCGTGTTGTACTACTTTAGTGCGGCGACCACTAAGAAGCAATAGCTTATGTGGTCTGCCACCATGTCGACTCCTTCAGCTGCGTGAAGCAGTAAATTGTGAGATGGCTGCCACCTACATAAATGACACAGCACTAATCTCTCCTTACGCAGGACCCGAAGGCAAGACATTCCAGGGCAGGCTATTATTTAAGAGTTTCTAGGAGTGCCTTTTTGCATGTCTCAGTCGACGCTCGGGTACTCGTCTTTGAGAGGACATGACGGGACAAGGTCCCGGTGTGGACAGTACGATATGGCTGAAATGTTACCCCACTCCGTTCTGGGTGTGGATGCATGGTTGGAAGGCAGAGATGGAAGGACACAGGGAAATACATGGAATATCCGATAGACTCATCCATCTATTGTTAGATAGTTACTTGATTGCGCGACATAGACTTCACTAGACATTGTATTAAATTTAGAAAATAGACGTCTCACGACACTTCAATATCCACTACCGTTTGCCCAGACCTTTTATTGCAGCTGACGACAAGAGTCGTTTCATTCCCGCCATTGTTGAGCGCTTAACGCTGCGTAAACAAGGGATAGAAAGCCTTAATAATAATACCACTGTCCTAATCTCAATGTGAACCAGTCCGAGACACTATATGAATTATGAGGCTATTCACATGTGTATTGCACAATGTTTATTGGATCTAAAGCATAGTGAGTGCGTTGAGCACGTGACGCATCAAGCAATGCTCAACCAGCAGTATGCAGGCGGCTTAGGAACACCAGAGGAAGGTAAAAAGGCTAGAAGTGAATTAGTGCCTTAGGTTTAAGCCCAGAAAGATATTTACCCCAAGAAGCCGTTGAAACATACCCCATTGTATCAGCCCGCATGTGGTCCACGCTTGTATCCCTACCTAATCCGAGCACTATCCCATCCTACACACTTCTACCTCTAGACAGACTTGGAAACAGATCTAATGAACTGGACTAGTGCAAAGAAAAGATGCCTGGTCTTAAAAATAGCGACGAACGCACAACCAGATAGTAGCAAAAGCACCTATAGTGGCCGGAACCCCAAAGCCAATCGCGATTTTATCCGAAGTCGATAAATTTATCCCTCCGCTTGTCTCGTTCGACTTTTTTGCGGTAGAGTCGTCTGATCTTCCCCATGTCTCAGTAGCTCCCCAGGTTTCAGTGGCTTCAGAGATTGTAGTATCCGCAGTTGTGGCAAATGCCTCGGGATATACAGGCTCAACAGCAGTAGGTGCTGTCGCAACACACCAGAGCATGCTGCCACCATTATCTGGGTAGGTATAGGTCTTGCAGTATGGATGATTGGTGTAAGTGCTATTCGCCGTCATTTGGTGTCTTGGCTACCACACTTGGAAGAGCTCACCAGCATCCAGTACCATCCCCGCAGCCACATGATCCTTGTTGGTAGCCTGCATAGTCGCAGCAAGCAGAATTGGGTTGGCACGGCTGTGAAGAGCAACAGTCAACTAATTGAACGTCGCTGTTGTATAGGCAGCTATATCCATCTTCGCAATACAATGCATCATCTGTAGACTGATGAGTTGGCTTTTGCGACAAAGGGTATAATGTTAGACTTCTCACTGGCTTCGCCGCTAATATAACCACAAAACTCTGGCCTCCAGTCCCGAGCCAGCACTTGTACTTCCGTTAGTTGTGTAGTAGGTGATTTCTCTATTTGCGCACGACTCCGTGTTGAGGTAATCATATCTTGTCACCGCAATTAGTAGCAACGAGGTAAAAGACGGGTTGACGATATCTGCTTAATTAGATTCGGGCACAAACCTTCTGCTCAGAGATGAAAGATTGCTAGTCAAGTATGAAGCTCTGGGATATCTGCCTAAAATACAACTTGCCGCGCCATCCCATTGTGAATTTCACAGCAAAAGTAGGCAGTGAGCTCCAAGGCACACAAAGTGCGACCACGTCAAAACAGAGTGGCTGGGGGTTAGCACTATTGGGCTCCAGCCTCTGAAGCTGGCGAGCGTAAACGGGGCGATAAATGTGAAATGTATGTGGCAATGATCTTGATTCGCTATTAGATCTCCAAGATGTGAGGCTGACACCCCCCCGGATTGCACATTTGTGTACAAGTAATCGCGTCCGCAGCCCCAAAGTCCGCCTTATCAGCTGCAGTGAATTGAGACCAACCAGGACCGATAAATAGCTCACCGGGCGCTCCTCAGGATCCAAAACCTTGCAAGCCTCTGAACTAATTCAGCAGAGTTATAGACAGCCTGAAAACACCCAAACACTGCGCCTCGAGAACCGGATAAATGTTTCTGACACTCAAAAAATGAATTGGGATAATGACCCCTAATAATCTAAACCCAGAAAGATGTTTAACCCGAGAAGCCAACGCCAGCCGTTTCTAAAATACCTGATTATCTTGGTCCTACGTGTTTTCTAACCATATGCCGTTTATTCTCGTAGTAGTACCCTTATCACCGTTCAACAGTCCAGTGAGACGTCCACCCTCTAAAATGCATTCGCAACTTGTCGCTCTAGAAGTGGGTAGCGTCGATGGTTCCATTCGCCAGTCCTTCTCTCTTCTGATGCGCCGCCTCCATGACTTCGTCGAGACATCCAACACTTGCAGCCACCAAGCCAAGGAACCTAAGCAAGTTAGCGTTTTTGGGATCTTCGTTGGGAAGAGCAAGACTTACGGTGGGCTAGCATCCAGGACTTTACTCTTGTACTCGGGATGAGCTTGAACTCTGCGCAGAAGTCAGCAATCTGCGCCGCGGACCATCCACTCATGCTACTTACCCGACAAAGAAGGGGTGATCCTTCAGCTCAATGGTCTCAACTCTCACGCCTTGATCGTCAAGGGAAGTGACGTGAAGACCTGCATTCTCAATCTTGTCGATGTAATCCGGGTTCACCTCGTACCGGTGACGATGGCGTTCTTCAACGACGTCAACACCGCCGTACATGGCCCGCAGCTTGCTCCATTCCGTGCCGGGTTTGAAGTGAGATGTTCGAGTACCAAGTCTCATCGTACCGCCCATCACCCTGTGAACTCTTGTTAGCACCTCCATGTCTGGGCTATCTGCGGGGCTACTTACTCCTTAGACCCTTCAGGCATGAAAACGATGACTCGGTGCTCTGCCTGAGCAGACATTTCTTCGGAGGTTGCGCCCTCCAGTGCCATCTTGTTGCGAGCATACTCCATGACGGCCACCTGCATGCCGAGGCAGATGCCGAGGAACGGAATCTTTCGCTCTCGAGCCCAGTTTGTGACTTCAATCATTCCTGGAATGCCTGTAGATTGTCAGTGGCCACATCAACCAGTCCCAAGACGAACGGCAGCTTACCTCGAGATCCAAAACCGCCAGGCACAACGACGATAGGGTTGTTAGCTAGACACAACCAAAAACGAGGTGGGGAACATACTGCCTTCGGCATCGCAAACAGCCTTCCAGGCGTTGTGATACTTGTGGGGATCCTTCTGCTGCATATCATGCTCAAGGTGCTCCGAATCAATCGAGATGAGGTTCAGCTTGCGCTTGCATCGCATGGCCGAATGCTCGAGCGCCTTGTGAACACTGAGGTAAGCGTCGTCAAGACTGACATACTTGCCCACTAGAGCGATGGTGACAGTCGGGAGATGACGGTCAGGGACAACCGTTTTCTTCCACAGATCCCACAGGATTTGGCCTTTCTGGACTCTCTCTGGGGACAAGACAGTCTGCTCAAGGGCCAGGCCCTTCTGCAACAGGCTGAGGAGACCCTCCTCTTGGAGAAGAAGGGGGACTTGGTAGATGGTGTCCATGTTTCGCACGCCAATGACTTGCTCATCCTCGACTTGGCAACTTCGGGCAACCTTTTGAATAGTGGCCTCGTCGAGAGAACGCTCACAACGGCAGGCAATCTGGCAAACGCGTTAGACAGATCTGACGACAAAAAGAGGGTTAAACCTACCGCGTCGGGGATCAAACCGGCACTTCGCATTTGTCGGATGGCGTGCTGAGTCGGCTTGGTCTTCTCCTCTCCATTGATGATGGGGACGTAGGACACGCCAATGCTGACAAAGTTGTTCTTCCCCAGTCGATGCCTGAGCTGAACAAGGGCCTCGACGAAAGGCATGGACTCAATATCACCGACTGTGCCGCCGAGCTCAACGATGCAGACATCCGGTGCTTCTCCGGAATCGTCGACCGGGATCTTGGCGACTCGCTCGACCCACGCAGCAATCTCGTTCGTGACATGGGGGACAACCTGCACGGTCTTGCCCAGGTAGTCTCCACGTCGCTCCTTGTCCTGCAAGAAGCGTCAGTCACATTGTCGAGATCCAAGAAGCGACGGTGGGTTCATACAATGACCAGCTTGTAGATCTTGCCGGTGGTAATGTTGCTCTCGCGACTCAACTGGATGCCGAGATAACTGGCTCCTACATCAGTAATGCCACCTAAAATCCCAGTGTCTGAAGCTTACCGTTCATAGTTTCCGAGATCAAGGTCGGTCAAGAATGATGTCAGCCCCACGTCCTGAAACCCCGGGATCCGTGCATACCTCGCCTCCGTCAGCCATGACGAAACATTCTCCATGCTCTAGGGGATTGAGCAGGCCGGCATCCGTGTTGATATAAGGGTCTGATTTGTTAGTAGAGGGTAAAGACATTGACCAGTGTGTGACTTGCCAATCTTCAGTGCCTGGGATGTCTGGTGTAAGCAAGGTGGCAGGGTCGTGAAAGGCGGAGCGACTTACCGTGACGCGCAGGCCCATAGTCTTGAGAAGAAGACCGGCGCTGCTAGCTAGAGGACTCATCAGTGAATGAACAGGGTGAGAAAAATGACACTATCGTACCAATAATGCCTGAGATTCTCATGTTAGCGATAGAGTCAAGAAGCGGGTGAATGAGATTGCGGGTACGACTGTCGCACATCACATAGTGACAGGGGATAGAACTCACCCTTGCCAACACCGGAAATGACTCCGCCGCTCACGAGAACTACTTTCATGTTGACGGTGGATGGTTGATATCGGAGGATCGGAGGACGCTGCCGAGGGGAGGGTTCCTGGTCTGGCGTTAATTGAGCAGCGTGAACACAAAGTTCTGACTGTGCCTGGATTGCTCAAAAGATTTCTGCCGTGCATCCCACTTTGGCTCTCACCGCTTTCCGCATTGAGCTTAGCTGCCTGCAGTCACATGCATGAAGCGGGGCACGTTGCTCCAACGCCCCCACCTGTGAATATGCCCTCATCTACGTCATCAGCCTCATGTCAATCCATCTCTGACCAGGTACCAGGTTTGCCCAATCACAGGGCCGGTAGCCATGTGGTGCACCTAGTCATGATAAGCTTTATCCAAGATAATATTTTGTGGGAAGTTATTTAGTTTTCAGTGTTCTCGACACTTGAGCTCATCTCGTGCTTGAGCTTCGACCTAGACAAAATCTGTACTTGATGTGTTCAATTTGTTTAGGTATTCGGTTTAGTTTTTATTCTATAAGCTACTGAAATCACCATACACTCAGCAACCTCACCCACCGCCAGCATCACCACCACATCCGATCCTTACCGTAACCTCTATCTCAATCCTCATCCTCTTTTCCATCAAACCCGTCTGGATCATAGTTGCCGCAGGTCTCACATCGCCAAGCCACCTGCGCCAAATGGGCCAGGTCTTGGGGAAGTCCTCGCGTTCCGGCAGAATGTATTTTACGCGCACAAGATCCTTTGTCGATGCCCCCGCCTTTGCTAACGCTGTCGAAATGTTGCGTATTATGTGCTCCGTCTGCTTCAAGAGGTCTTCGGACATGGTGCCGGTTTCATAGTTGTACCTTGCGATAGATGAGTCCTGACAAGAGTGAACGCGAGTGAGGGGGGATAATTACCCTGTTGTTGCACTGACAAAGACCCATCCACCAGTGACAACGGCTCTACAATAGCAGAATAGAGGCTCAAACTCGGAGCCAGTAGAGATGTCCTTGCGGGTGATGTTTTGGGAAGACATATTGTCGATTGGAAATCAGTTGGTACACGAGAGGATGGAACTGAAGGAACTGGACTGCTGGGTGCCCTAAGTACCTGAGCGGTGAAATATCTTACTGTCTATGGTAGAATCAGTGCAATTGGGAACCATGTGGTGCAGAGAGCTATCCGTGTAGAGTAACAGTTAGGGCGTATCGGACGGGCAAATAAAGATAGAATGTGCGTCAGTGGTTTGACTACTTGAGGGGTTCCAGTTGGCCATGCCATAATTAGCGAAGCTTTCATCTGACTACCTTACATACGGTAATACCGATGCAACAGGCACAGCCACCTCCATTCCGCCAACGGACAAAAGACCTAGGAATAACTCAATATATTCTAGTCCTAAATTCATACTAAAATTAGCTTCAGGCTCATAAAACTATTTTAAAATAATATGTAAAGCTTTATCTCCTCTATACTTTTACTTCTTCCTAAATAATCATCACTTTAAACTTACTATAGGACAAGGATATATTTCTAAATACAGCCACGACTAGTGTAGCGAATCCGACGGGCCTGACCTCGTCCCATAACTCTTTGCCACCGGCGTCTTGTCGAGGGCGAATTTGATGAACTTGGCTGAATCCCCCCAGTGCGCAAGAGCAAGCGTTCCCTCTCTCAGGTCTACGTATTTGTCTCGAGATTGCGCCACTCGATACGCCGGGGGCAGCCACATGAGCCTGTCGAACCCCTGAAAAATCCAATGTTCCCCGACATAAAGACAATTCTCCAAATCTCGCCCTTCCTCGCCTGCGTCCTCCTTGTCGGCGGGTATGGTAGGGAGAGGGAGACGCCCTCTACTCGACTCCAAGCATTTCAAATCGCTAGAAAAGGAAAAGGTAGTGTAACAGTCATTTACGTCGACGACACACCGGCCTATCTTTTCGCCAGTCACGATGTTCCATAAATGGATTATAGAACTGCCCTCATGCCTCCGTCTTGATGAGATGGCAGCAAGTTTGCCCGCCGCCGAAATAGCCATCTCATGGACTTGACCTTCTCGTACGTTGAGCGTGAACTTCTTCCTCCGGGTTGTTATATCCATTACAAAGATGGTTTGGGGATAGATTATCCGTTTCAGAGCAAAAAGTTGAGATGCTGGACAGAACTTCAAATCAAGCCCCTCTGCGAAGGTGCAGATCTCTTTTCCCGTTGGCGCATAGAATAGCTTGATGTAGTCTTCTTCTTCTTCACGAGGGGGTTTTCCCTGACGGGGGGCTTGTCCTATCCCCCGCATATAAAAAAAATCGTTATTGGGGGAAAATTCCACCTCGTACATGTCCTGGAGGTGCGAAATAGTCGCCAATTTCTTCTTCTTTGCAAGGTCCCACATCTGCAAGGTAGCTTCACCACCACCAGGGGGGCAGTGATGCAAACCTGCCAGCTGACCATTTGGCGACAAGTAAAGAACGGATATGTCGTTAACGTGCAAACTCGATACCTCTTTGAAGACAGAGCTGTCTTCGCTATTATCGAGTACTTGAACGTGTCCGTCTCGAGACAACAATGCCATGCGGTTGCTGCTTGCCAAGAAGCAAACATCGATCATCTCTTCAAAGGTGGCTTGCTTGTTTTTCATGGCTTTGTCCCAAAGTTGGAACCTATCTCCGTCCAGTTGCAGAAGGACAAATTCTCCGTCCGGGGAGCACTTGATGTTCCTGACAGGACCTAGGAGTTTATGCACATCCCCATCAGCCACTTGCCACAATTTTGCCGCCCTAGCATAGGACAGGGAAACTGCCATGTTGACATCAGGCAATAATTGAACGGTGCCAGGGGCATCTTCGATGGGCTCTCGTAGCACAGTATGAGCAGCGCTTGTTGTGTCCCAGAGTTGGATCGTCGAACCATCCCGATCTCCTAATGCCAACAAAGTGCCGTCGCGAGACCATGAGATGCTGTTAGTGCTATGCTGAGTAGAAAGTCTTCCCACCAAATCCCCAGTACCCGTATCGCACAGGTCAATAATGCCGTCAGATTGTCCATAGGCTACCTTTTCCCCATCAGGTGGGCAAAATGCGATTAAATAAAGCCTTGCGTCCTTTTCGAATGATTTCCGCTCCGTTGAAGCGATGTCCCAGTGACTGGTTCCACTGGATGACCCCACTATGATTGTCTTGCCATCCATAGAAAACGCAAGTGTGTAGACCTCGCCCTGAACGTTGAACGTTTTCTCCTGCTCTGCTTGCTCAACGCTCCACAAAGTCACAAGACCGCTTTGACATCCTGTCACCATGAACCGACCATCATGCGAGAATGCAAATCCGCCGTAGAAGGATGTCCCGCCAACATCCCGGACAAATACTTCACGCTCGTCGTCAACGTTCCAAATTCTGAGCTTGCCTTTCATGGATACTGATGCCAAGATGCTGCTAATGGTCGGCGAAAACGCAACCGTCTGAATGCATCGGAACGGCCGAAACCCAAACTTCTCAATGGATCCGTCGCTAAACAATTCAACTTCAGTGCCCTTTGCGAGGTCTCTCACTTGTATTCTCCCACTCGAACACCCCGACGCAACTTTTCGGCCATCTGACGAAAAAGCAACGGAAACAGCATGGCTCGGATCGCGAAATGTGAACCGTTCCGACCCAGTGATATAGTCCCACACTCTGGTTGTTTTGTCATCTGAGACGGACGCAACCAAGTTATCGGTCGGAGACATGGCAACAGCGCGAACATCGTCGGTATGGCCCTGGAGCGCTGCTAGCTCTGAATTCCATCTCTCTTCAGTCTTTGGCTTTTGAAGAATCCAATCCGGGATGAGATGTTGAAAATGAGACCGCACCACACTCTCCTTTGGACAGAAGAGGAGAGCAGAACAATAGATTTGTAGCGGAACATTCTCGATGATCCATCTATTGCTCAGCACAAAGTGCTTAATGTCATACACCAGAGAAGATAGATCAGAGTGCTCTGTCGGCTAGGAAACAGAACAACCCAGTCAGCGTCTGAAGTCAGTAGTGGTCGGTTAGAGACTTACGTTGATCAAATTTTGCAACTTGTTGATAATGAGAATAATCGAAGATGTCTCCTTGATGAATGCCATCACCTCCAGCCAATACAGGAGCTTTTCCTGGAGAAACACATGGACTCGTCCGCCGTCTTTTAATCCGGCTTCGGTACGGCGGCCATGGTCGAGCTTAGCCAAATGATCAACCCAATAACGACAGGTATATCGCAGGTATTGCGGGATGCGCTGTTCGATCTCGCTCGGAAGCACATCAGAGACAAACTTTCCCGGCAAGACAAGATCGCAGATATCTTGACGAAGGTCCAAAAACATGAGTTCAAGACAGCGTTCAAACACTTCCCGATGCATTGAAACTTCCTCGACACGAAATGGCAGCTGCTTGGACCGCTTCTCACTCAGAATGAAATCGCGAAACGATAAGTGGACCAGAACAATAGGAGATGTCTCGTTTTCCGGGACGCTGATGATAGAATGAAGTCGTCTCAGCCGTCCGCTTAACTTGTCCCTCATCAGGGGGAGAAAATGGCCAAGCGTAGCAACAGACGCTGGTTCAAAGAGAACTGCAATAAAGCCTAGAAGCCTGCCGATATCAAAGTGGAGTTTATCTCGTAGACTCTTATGCGAGCTCTCTATGTCTGAGAATTTCAAAACCTTGATGTATATCCCATCTACCGTCTGTTGTGGGCCATCAGTCTCCCACTCGTCATCAAAGATGAGCTCCAGCCGCTGGTCTCTGGCGTCCTTGTCATCGAAGTCACGAGTATCCAGGAATCGGCACGTGGTCGCGGCGTAAATGAAAAGACCGTTGGCTTTCTCCCTTAGCTTCTTGATTTCGGCCTGCGTGATCCAGTCTTCCTCGACATCGTTCTTCTTGGCGATTCCTGCCAATGTGCGCGAGAGATACAATGTAATATCGTCGATCTGCTCGTTTCCTTCGGTAGGTAGTTCAATCTTATCGAGCCTTAACGAGCGGTACAGCTCACCAGGTAGCTCTCTGAAGCCTCTGAGAAGATTCCCTTCGCGTCTGCTAGTGATCAGAAGACGAAGCTCTACTTGGCTGAGGTGTTCGAGGCTCGCAAGCATGCCCAACAGATCCTCAGCTTCCTTCTCATCGCATTCGTCAAGAGCGTCGACCACAACTACCAGCCGGAATGGCACAAAGGATTTCTCGTCAAGCAACGAGAGAGGTCTCACAATGAGTTCTTTGAGTTGCTGCTGAGGCCCTTTGGTTTCAATCCCCAGGTTCTTGACGATAGCATCAGCGATGTGTAGCTTTAGATCCGGCAGCACGCCAGCCAAGCACCAAGCAAGTGTAGGGAAGAACTCGGATGTGCTATTTCTTGTAGCATCACCCTGCTTGAAAAAGAAGCTGGCGCCAAGGAAAGCTGTGGTGGGGGGTTTGGCTCCATCCGTGAAAGGCTGTCTTTCGTTTAAGGCGTTGGCAACGGTCAAGGCAACACTCGTTTTACCGGTGCCAGCCATTCCTTGCAGCCAGAGTATCGTCTCCCCCGTAGGGTTTTCCGTCCAATCCTGGATTTCTTTCAAGATACGACGTTGAGTTCCAGGCAAGCAAGGAACTTCCACACCTGAAGTTTTGCAAGAATCGAAGATCGCGTTGCCGGTAACTTTCAATGACAGCAAGAGCTGTCTTTGATCGACATCCTAATGGGAAACCAGATTAGAGATGCATCCGGGCAAGAAATCTGGTCTAGAATTACTTACCCGCACAGCTTCCAGTATGTCATGCTGCAAAGCTTCAATCCTCTCGGTGCTCTCCACGATATCGCTAACTTGTTGCCACATCTCCAGCGTTCGAGCACCCACTCGGTCTTCTACGCCTTGCCCGATGCGC